>JBAPGN010000450.1:7548-28005 GCA_037355405.1 Vitis amurensis | reverse complement strand
CTCAACAGATCAACTTGCAGATGTGTTCACCAAGCCATTGGGAAAGGAAACTTTCTCAACTATGATACACAAGTTGGGAGTTCTTGACATTCACTCTCCAACTTGAGGGGGAGTGTTAAGAAGGAAAGGTTGTTAAGAAGGAAAGGTCATTGGCAAAATATATTGTATTAATTGTATATGGCAAAATATATTGTATTAATTGTATATGGCAAAATATATTGTATTAATTGTATATTTATTCAGTTGCCTTTTATACCTAGAATAGATTAGCATGATTGTAGGAAATCTCTTGTATAAATCTTCGTCTCCTGATTCAATAAAATCATTCAAGGCAAATATTATTTTTCCTTTTTACAAAATTCTCCCCCTAACCGTCACTCCTCACCTGAACTGAGGGTACCTGAAAATTATTAACAAAGGGGAATGAACTCAAAGTCCAATAAGGAGTATTAATATAATTTTATGGATTAAATAGTTTCAATCAGTTTTACAAATAGGAGATTTAATGTAAAATCATTTTCATAAGAACGTTTAAGTACAAACATGCTAATACATTTTAAGGTGTTTAACCAAACATTTTCCTATATATCAAAATCATTTCATATCCATTTCAAATCAAATATATTTCAATTGTTTTCACTCTAATTATCAAATAACAAATAGTGCCCATTTAAGTGGGACTTTACAAATAAGTGGTTAGCCTCAAATGTTCCTTTTAAGGTGGACGGAACTAAACACTACTAGTACTAGTAACCTCTAACGAAACTCCTAGAGGTTGGGGTTCAAATCAATTTCATTTCCCACCACGAAAATGTAAAGGTCAACTATTATATCGCGTTGACAAGGACCAAAAGTCAACTATTATATCCCATTGACAAATGTCAAACAAACGAGAGTCAAATTCTTTATTTTATTTATTCCAACTTACAAAAGTAGAAAATCCCTAAGTATTTCAATATAAACAAAATAAATGTTATAACACATTTTTTTTCCATACAAAAATATATTTGATCCATGCTTAAAAGAAAAATTAACAATTACACATTTCAAACAACATATATATATATATATATATAATTATTTTCTTTTGCAAAAAAATTATTAGAAAGGTTTTTTATTTTATTTTATTTTATAGAATCAAGATAATTTTTTATAGTGCCTCTAATAAAATTGAAAAAAAAATATTTACTTAAATCAAACAAAGATAAAAAAAAAAAACTTTCTAACAATTTTTTTTAATAAAATCAAATAATAAATCATTTTTGGCAAATAAAGAAATGGATTGAATTATATTTTGTAAAAAGCCTTTTTTCTATCAAAAATTATTTTTACAAATAAAATTGAATTGGATTTTAATACTTATAGAATCAAGATAATTTTTTATAGTGCGTCTAATAAAATTGAAAAAATCTTTCCTTAAATCAAACAAAGATAAAAGAAAAAAAAATTCTAATAATTTTTTTTATAAAATCAAATAATAAATCAATTTTGGCAAATAAAGAAAGGATTGAATTATATTTTTTAAAAATCCTTTTTTTTTTATCAAATTTTATTTTTACAAATAAAATTGAATTGAATTTTAATACTTATATGTAAATTTGTTAAAGCCTTGTTTTCAACAAATGTAATAAAAATCACTTTCGTGTGCAAATAAAATTGAATTGAAATATCTTTTGTGGATAGATTTATAAATAATTATTTTTCTAAATAATTTGTAAAAATCACCTTTCTTAAATAGTAAAGATTGTAAAAATTCATAATTTTCTAGAAAAGTAAATAAAAATCATCTTTTCTTGTAAATAAAATCAAATTGATTTTTTTAATTATATTTAATAAATTCTTTCAATAATAATGAGTAATAATAACTTTCTTGAAAATAAAACTTGAATATAAAAATAAAATTGAATCAAATCATTTGTTGGAAATAAATTGAAACTTTGTGTGTAAATAAATAATTCGAATCCTCAGATGGTACTAGAAGTTGGTTGGACATAAGGTTTAGTCCTAGTATCGAATCCTCCTGGGGACGCCCCTTTTATAAAGGGACAAATAAACAATTGGTGGATTGAGGGGCCACGGCTCTGGGCCTCTGGCCTTCCCTTCGGATGTGCTAAGCGCCAGCCATGTTGGGCCCATATGGCTCAATCCCAACATTGAAGCTATATCTTATTGGGTTCCTGTATTCTTAATCTCATATTTTATATGTTAAGTACACTACCATATTGATATTTGTTATAACACATTGGACCATCTCTTCCCTCATTCTATATAAGCATATTTTCAACATTGCACAGATACCATCACAAACAATACTCTATAGCTCCATTGGTTGTTCAAGGTAGAAGAGTATTGCTGCTGCTTCTTTAATAACTCTGTGCGCTATACTCTTTAATTTATGAATCAAATAAATAAAAAATTAAACCAAACTTTGTTCTATATATCTCTTCTTTTGTTATTCTTTGATGGGGTGTCCATATATATGTTCATGTTTTGTTGTATGAGTTGTACTTCAAAGTAGTAGTTTTGAGATTCTATGGGTTGTTTCTCTCTTACAATTTGTGAGCAAAACCTAGTTTCTCAAGACTGACGTTAGCAATTACTGCTTTGTTTGTTCACTGTAGTTTTCTACCATAACCAGAAACATTTTTAATGTTGAGTTGAAACCTGCTTCTCAAGGTTTGAAAACCATTATTAGGCATTACCATTAATATTCAATGCATGCCTTGAAGTAGAAGTTCATGTAAAGGAAGCCAAAATAATGCTTAATAAGAGGTAGTTAGTCATATTATTATCATGATTTACATACATAGAATCTCACTTGTAGATCATGCTTATGCCGTAAGTAACTCTTAATTTGTAATAAATCCATAGGAGTGGGGCTCTAGGCCTTCAACACCAAACTATAGCGCAGCCAAGTTGGCTTTGAATGAGCATGGTTTGAATCACAAAATCTCAAGATTCTCCACCACACTCCGCTATTGTATTTGCCCTACTCTACTATTTGGGTTTAATTGGCAGTCCACTTTTGGTAAGCAAGCTAGGTTGAAGCTTCCATAAGCCAAAGACTTGAATTGGTTTGATCTATATAGTTTCATAGCACTACCAAAATATTTCTCTGAATATCATTTAGCTCAATTGGTATAAGGTGTATAACTAAAGGGTTTGGACTGCGATGAGCAGAAATTAGTCTGTGTTTGTTTTGTTTTGCTTTTTTACTTAATTTTAAATAAAACTTAAAACTAAATAATAATTAATAATATTGAGTATTAAGTTGTTTGTTTTTTTAAGATTTTATTTTTATTAAGTATTAAAAAATAAAGAAAAATCAATATTTTTTTTTTTAGTATTCAGAAAAAGTTAAATATTTTGATTTTTTTTATTCAACAAAAATTTTTAAAAAATAAGTAATAAGTCAACAAAAAGTAGAAAAACAAACGATTTAAAATTTGAAAACAAGATGTTTTCAATAAAAAGTTTAAAAAATAGATACCACCTCAATCTCAATTTGAGATGTTACCTATGTATGTTTATATATATATATTCTTATATAGTTTAAACCATTTTGTATAGGATTGTTTTGTATAGTGGAGGAATTCAATTAAATTTTGATCATTTTTTTTTTAATTGTAGGAAGGATTCTTGAAACCATGCCTTTAACTTTTATTTTTTTAATTAGAAACAAAGATAAATTTTTATTGATAAGAGAAAAAGAGAAGGATGAGGGGCCTTTTCTCAAAATATAAAACCTAATCAAAGAGCATGCTCCACTATGAATTATCGATGGAAAACCAATTTAACTAAATGGAACTCTCCTAAAAGAATTGGAACAAGAAGCCCAAAGGAAGGAGTAGAAATGAAATGGAATCCGAACATCTCTCTTACCATATAATCCAAAGATTAGTAAAACAAACGATTTGTCAAAGAGTCCTTCCTCTTAATGAATTTTCCAATTTTTAAAAGGGAATTTGTAAATGTCGCATAATTATACTGGAATCCACGTTTTAAAATTCAAATTTCTTTCTAGTATGGGAGCGAACTTTTTCTTTTTTATAAATTTCATTTGGGAATGATTTAAAAATAAATAAATAAATAAAAACCCTTCTAAATATTTAAAAAAACACTTTCTTATAAAAATTAATTAGGTCGATGATAAGGTTAAATTTTGGATAACTTCATATTTTTTGCTTTAGCTGAAAATTGAAATTGAAACTAAAATAATAATTTTTAGTTGGCAACGTTGATGTTATAAAAGTTTTATTAAACATTCAAAATATATTTTTTGTAAGAAATAATAATTTTATGACTTTTATACAAAACTTTTTTTTAAAAAAAGTTATAAGATTTTTTAAAAATAATTAAATGTATATAAAAAAAATTTATTAAGCTTTTCTTTTTTAACTTTTAAAAGTCAATCCAAATAAAATTTCAATATTTGAAAATTACTTTTAAAAATCCAAAAAATCACTTAAAAATAATCTCTAAACAAGTACTTGGTAATAATCCTTTTAAAAAAAATATTCTTTTAAAGTTAAAATACTATCAAAACATTTTTTTTTAATTTACATTTAAATACTAAGTGAGTTTTTTTTTTTTTTTGAATAATTTATAATGGTAGTGTCTGTGGCCTAGACGAGGAAGGGATTGATACCAGATGGATGGGGAGATCCCACAAAAGCGTTCTTAATTTATTTTTTAATTCATGAAATTTCATTTATGGTTATTTATTTTTTGGGATTTAATTCTTTATAATTATTTTTGAGTGTTTATAAAGATGGTAGTCTCTCCACCTTTGTTCGCTCGTAACATGGTCGTGAACTTCTTGGTCTACTCCAGCCCGGGAGAAAATGAGACAATGGTGAATGAATAATTAATAATTTATTTCTTAATTCAATGACATCGGAATCTCAGCTGGAATCCCAGCTGGAATCCAAGTCCTTGAAACGAAAGTTTAATTACTAAAATCTTTTTTGACATACCACTCATGACTGAACAACTTTCCTAACTCCCAACTTTATTGACTTGGACTTGGACAGTTCGGTCAATTGTAGCAGCTTAGTTAGATGCTAAATGGCTTTTCTCAAAACCAAAATTCAAATGATCAAGTCCTATCCCGTTGTTATTAAAAATAAATAAATAAATATAAAATAACATATGAAAATATGAAGTATTTGAATCAATTTAATTTGCAAAAAACCAGTTATTTGTTTTTACTAATTATTTTAATTTAAGAAAACAGGAAAGGGTTTACTTTAATAAAAAAATAAAAAATGGGGTTTAAAAAGTAATTAAACCACTAAGAAATAGACTTGGAGTTCTTTCCGCCTGGAAATGGAGGGTTTTATCATGTTGAATAAAATTGGAATGGCTAAAAGTTGTCAAATCAAGATCCACTTATTGTGGACACGGCAATAATCGGATATTGAAATTAATTAAGGATGAAACAGGAACACAACATCAATTTCACTTTTTCATAATCCAAGACTTCCAAGGCAAATTCCACCATAGCATATCTCAAAGATTATTGTAAAGTCCACAATCTTTATTCACTTTAACAATCCAAGAAATTGACAAATTAATAATCCCAGACACAATATTCTACAACTTTACATTATTCTTGTTATTTTAATTGAAGAGGAATACTAACTTAGTAACAATTTATTTGAACAAAAAATAAATAATGAAAGCTCAATAATACAAATATTCAATGAAATCTTTGGCATGTTAATTCTTTGCAACTTCAACATGGTGGCATGTCGGATGGCGGAGGCAGCATTTGAGCTTCTGGGTGTTTACCATTTTTCACTATGAACGCAGTGTCCATGCCCCAAGTCAGATGGCGCTCTAAATGACAGTGCATGAACCACACTCCTGCAACAGAGAAAATATACCAATATTAAATCTAACATATTCTAATATTAAGAAAAATTATTTCCTTGATATGCAAGGTGGCAGTTTCGAGGGTTTTGTTTTTTGTGTGTGTAATAGACAACATGAGTGCTTGCAACATACCAGGGTTGGATGCCTTGAATCTGATTGCAGTCCAAGCATTCTTAGGAACAGCGATGGTATTCTGAAGGGGAGGATCCACCAGATTATAGCGCAAAGGGTCCCTATTTTTATCGAAATTCCCAAATCCCCATCCAACAACATAAAAACTATATCCATGGAGATGCATGGGATGGTCTGTCCCTGCAACCAAGTTTGTCCCTTGAAAAACAATCTCCACTGTGGAGTTATACTCGAGCACCCTTACTTCTGTTCCTTTTCTCGGCGTCTCATACTTTAATGGAGGATACTTAGCTGTAAAATCGAACACCACTGGTGGATCGCTAGGAAATTTATCTCCATATACACCACTGATGTTATAATAGTAGGCTTGCAGTATGTCGATTGTCGGGGATTGGAAGCTTATATTTTTATACTTGTAGCGAGCCGCGAATTATTGAGCTGTAAACACAAATTATTGGCGCATGGGAACGTGTTCATAGAAATAGTGTAAATCAATTTAGTGCCTATGTTCAATGGGACATTGCAAGGATGTTCTGCATCCGCTAAGCTTCGGAGGCTGCCCGTGAAGTGAACCGACGCATTTGTGTCATTGTGCTCAGGAAGATGAGGCAAAGAGGGAGGTGAAGATGGAGTGTGGTATCCCCTGTATTGTACAATAGCTGTGGTGGTTGTGTTATCATACTTGACTCCATGGGCACTAGAATAAACTTCAGCCGCCATGTAATAGTGACCCGGGCGTTGGTTAGCTTCTAGTAAGACATCGAAGGTTTGTCCAGGTGATATTGTGATATAATCTCGTGTCAATGGCTTGGTGTAGCTACCATCTGTTCCAACCACTGTCATTTTATGCTTAGCAATGGAAAAGAAGAGAATGTCTTGCAAGGCAGCATTGATTATGCGAAGTAGATAGGTCTTTCCATGATCCACCGTTAACTTGAATGTGCCTGAAATTAGAAAGGGAAAGTTATATACTTATGACTAGCTAGCCAAAGGAAAAAGAAAATGGTTCCGTGAGGATCCACCAATTATAAAGTGATTGACTGATCAGGGGTGCAAACTTGGCTCCATAATAATTATAGTTGGACCAGCCTTTTCTTATATGTTAAATCATGGCTCTGCCACTTTCATAGCTATGTTCCTCTTTCTTAGCATTAAGCTTCAAATATGTTGGTGTTAATAAGAAAATTAAAGTAATATGGTTACCATACAGGAAAATGAAATCGTGTACAATTTTCAAATGACAAGTTAAACTCTGTACCTGATTTTGAGCATGGATGTAGATCCCCAGGTTGTCCATTTATCAAGTAAGAATCAGAGACATTGGGGTCAGCTCCGGTTGCAAGCATCTGCTCTAGAACTGCATTCACGTCACTCTTCCACCATTCTCCTGCATTTCAATAACTCCAATAATTTTAGATTTCGCTTTGCTTGTTAATTCATAATATGTAAATTAACCTTTAAAGTAACAACACTTGTACCTAATATGATAGGAACTTCTGCATTAGGTTTGGGAAAAGGATACTTGGTTCCATTCTTGGGATAGACGATTATAGCTCCATGAACAGTGGCTCGGGTCCAATCACTGTGAGCATGCCACCATAGAGTCCCTTCCTCAGAGGAAAGGATGATCTTCTGGCTAAACTTTGATCCTGGGGGAATTGGACATTGTGTGATATACTCAGGACCATCTGTCCATGGATATCTAGGCATCTTCACCCCATGCCTGCAAAATAATAACTATATGTTAACACTAGTACTAATTTTTAGATTAACTAAAGATGGCATGTAGCAATGAACTGAAGCAAATAATTAACCCTAAAGCATTGTTTTAAATTTGACTTTGCAAATCAATATATTGCGGTCTCCTCTTAGAAATAAAAGAATGTATGCCATGCAGGCATGTTGCCGCTATCTTTCTCAGAGACATGCACATGACCTACCAATGAATGGTGACGTTTTGTTTTCCCCTGTTATAAACGTCGACAATGATTGTCTCTCCTTTCTTAGCATATATAGTTGGTCCCGGAAATTGTCCATTTACTGTTAAGATGTTCTTGGTGCTACAAAGCCTTGTATATGAAGCTTCCCTCACCTGCAATCAATTAAAAGTTAACCATGCATCCTCATACCAGAAAGAAAAATTACATGCACAAATTGTTGCATCGATCCATTCATACAAGTGTATAACCAATCAGAAATTGATAGCATGCATGAACGACTCAATGGCAACAAGGGTACCCGAAGACCTATGGCTGCCGTAAGCAATGCTTATGCCGTAAGCAACTCTTAATTTGTAATAAATCCATAGGAGTGGGGCTATAGGCCTTCAACACCAAACTATAGCGCAGCCAAGTTGGCTTTGAATGAGCATGGTTTGAATCACAAAATCCCAAGATTCTTCACCACACTCCGCTATTATATTTGCCCTACTCTACTATTTGGGTTTATTTGGCAGTCCACTTTTGGTAAGCAAGCTAGGTTGAAGCTTCCATAAGCCAAATACTTGAATTGGTTTGATCTATATAGTTTCGTAGCACTACCAAAATAGAGTAATTCAAGTAGTAAGAACTAATAAAATAGGAGGTTTACAAGATAGTTTGTGGAGACCCTTTTCCAATATAATTTGAGACAATTACTAGTGGGGTTGCCTAAGAACTATTATCCAAGGTTGGTTACACTCATCTTTCAAACAATGCGAATTGAAGATTTGGGGTTGCCTAAGAACTATTATCCAAGGTTGAAGTTGATGGAATTGCTTATTAGCTCGATATAAAGGCTTATCTCAAGCATCTTCTCAGTACAGTGCTTCAAGTGGATTGACTGCATGACTTATACACAACAAAAGAGATTTTACAAGAATAATCCAAACAACTATTGCAAAAGAGAATGGTCACATATGTAATTGATTGTGCATTAATTAAGAAGGCTTCTAAAGTTAGATGAGTTGTTTAACATTTTTAAGAGGGAATTGTAAATGTCACATGATTATATTGGAATCCACGTTTTAATATTCAAATTTCTTTCTAGTATGGGAGCGAACTTTTTCTTTTTTCTTTTTTATAAATTTCATTGGGGAATGATTTAAAAATAAATAAATAAAAGCCCTTCTATATTTTAAAAAAAAAAACACTTTCTTATAAAAATTAATTAGGTCGATGGTAAGGTTAAATTTTGGATAACTTCATATTTTTTGCTTTAGCTGAAAATTGAAATTGAAACTAAAATAATAATTTTTAGTGGGCAATGTTGATGTTGTAAAAGTTTTATTAAACATTCAAAATATATTTTTTGTAAGAAATAATAATTTTATGACTTTTATACCAAACTTTTTTTTTTTTTTTTAAAGTTATAAGCTTTTTTTTAAAAAAAATAATTAAATATATATAAAAAAATTATTAAGCTTATTTTTTTATTTAACTTTTAAAAGTCAATCAAATGAAATTTCAGTATTTGAAAATTACTTTTAAAAACCCAAAAAATCACTTAAAAATAATTTCTAAACAAGTACTTGGTAATAATCCTTAAAAAAAAAATACCTTTTTTAAAGTTAAAGATACTATCAAAACATTTTTTAAATTTACATTTAAATACTAAGTGTGTTGAGATATTATGATATATTTTAGGGATATATTATAGGAAAGTAGTTGCTATTGTTTAGGATTGTTTCCTATGTTGAGATATTATGATATATTCTAGGGATATATTCTAGGAAAGTAGTTGCTATTGTTTAGGATTGTTTCCTAAACTCACGGTTTTCCTTTAATTAGGTTTGCTTGATGTACTATATATTTACGCGGATGAATATCAATTAGGGTTAAGCTTTGACCCTTTAATCACACTTTACATGGTATCAGAGCACTGACATGCACACACAATAAAACAATGGCCGGCGACGATGAACAACCACCATTGTCGCCACCTAAAAGGGAGATGAATTCACCTTTTTTTCTCGGCACAGGAGACCGACCAGGCGACTTCATCACTCCCACTCGCTTACGCGGCGACAATTACGATGATTGGGCTTCCGATATTCAGTTGGCATTGGAGGCACGCCGCAAGTTCGAATTTTTGGAAGGCACTATCACCGGACCACAACCTCCATATACCCAATCTGATTGGAACACCGTCAATGCAATGTTGGTTTCTTGGATTACAAACACAATCGATCCCGAGGTAAAGAGTACCCTATCTAAATTTCGTGATGCAAAACGCTTATGGGAGCATCTTAAGCAACGATATGCTATGGTTAATGGCCCAAGAATTCAACAGTTAAAGACTTCAATTGCTAAGTGTGAGCAACCGAAATCTATGTCTGTTACAACTTACTATGGCAAATTGAATGTATTATGGGAGGAATTATTTAAGCATGAACCGCTAATTTCTTGCACTTGTTGTTCGTCTTGTACTGCCGCATCATTACACCAAGTAAGACGTGAACAAGGAAAATTACATGACTTCTTGATGGGACTCAACACTGATCTGTACGCTCAATTACGAACCAATATCCTTTCTCAAGATCCCTTGCCTTCGCTTGATCGAGCGTACCAACTGGTGATACAAGATGAGCGTGTGCGGCTCGCCAAGGCAGTCACAGAAGACAAGCCAACAGAGGTCCTTGGCTTTGCTGTCCGTACAGGTGCTGGAAGAGGACGAGGAAAAACGGAGAGGCCTGTGTGTAGCCACTGCAAGAAGACGGGGCATGAGACTTCAACTTGTTGGTCCCTCGTTGCTTGTCCTCACTGTCACAAGCATGGCCATGACAAAAATAATTGTTATGAAATAGTGGGTTATCCTGAGGGGTGGTTGGATCAAAACAAGGCTGATGGGGGTGCTGGACGTAGTCGTCAGCAGGCTGGTCGTGGGCGTGGTTCAACTCGTGCTAACGCGGCAAGTAGCACAGTTGGAGCATCCTCTACTAAAAGTTCTACCAATCACCTCTTCACACCCGAACAATGGAAAGCTCTTGCGGGCTTAATTGGTAATGCTCAAGTTCCGGATGACAGGTTGAATGGTAAGTTTGACACGAAGTCATGGATCATTGACACCGGGGCAACTCATCACGTGACCGGTGATTTATCTTGGTTATTTGATACTATAGCGTTGTTTGAGTGTCCGGTTGGCCTTCCTAATGGTGAATCTGTTGTTGCGACCCAATCCGGTTCCGTTCGTTTGTCGAATAACATCACTCTTAAAAACGTTCTTTATGTGCCGAAACTCAATTGCAATTTACTTTCGGTTTCACAATTGACTGATGACTTACATTGTATTGTCCAATTTAACTCTTATATGTGTGCTATACAGGACCACGCCAGGGAGCTGATTGGAACGGGAGTTAGGCGAGATGGACTTTACTACTTCGGTGGAGCTGAAGGTGATTCGGTACAACATGTTTCTGTCCACAACGCAGCATCCACTTTGGAGTTGTGGCACAACAGGATGGGACATCCTTCAGAGAAAGTAGTGAAGTTACTTCCTCCAGTTAGCAATCTTAAGGGTAGTTTAAACAAAGCTTGTGAAATATGTTTTCGTGCTAAGCATCCTAGAGACAAATTTCCTTTAAGTGACAATAAGGCAACTAGAATTTTTGAGAAAATACATTGTGATTTGTGGGGCTCTTATAAACATGTCTCTTCTTGTGGAGCTCGTTATTTTTTAACTATTGTTGATGATTTCTCAAGAGCTGTGTGGATTTATTTGTTGGTCGATAAAACAGAAGTTTTTCGGATGTTTATGTCTTTTATTGCAATGGTAGATCGACAATTCTCTCAAACAGTGAAAGTTGTTCAAAGTGACAATGGTACGGAATTTAAATGCCTACTTGACTATTTTTCTGCAACTGGCATTTTATTCCAAACTTCTTGTGTGGGAACTCCGCAACAAAATGGGAGGGTTGAGAGAAAACACAAGCATATTTTAAATGTGGGGAGGGCATTACGCTTTCAAGCAAATTTGCCTATTTATTTTTGGGGCGAAAGTGTTCTTGCCGCTGCTCACTTAATAAACCGCACTCCTTCTCCTTTGTTACACAATAAAACACCATTTGAAATCCTATTTGGCACCCCTCCTTCATATGCGGCTATTCACACCTTTGGTTGTCTTAGTTTTGCTCATGATCAAAAATCCAAAGGTGACAAATTTGCAAGTAGAAGTAGAAAATGTGTGTTTTTGGGTTACCCGTTTGGAAAGAAGGGGTGGAAGTTGTTTGATTTGGACACCAAGGAATTCTTTGTTTCTCGTGATGTCAAGTTTTTTGAGGATGTTTTTCCGTTTGGTAACCCGGGTGCTGTGAATATTATTCCGGAAAACATTGTGCCTACGGTAAATGTTGAAATTCATAGTGATTTTGCTGATTTTGACGATGATGATGCTGATTTGCCTAACCCACAAGCCCAAACACAAAATCCCAACCTCATCCAACCTGAACCCGAGGCTTCTTCAGCGCCTCTTTCACCTGGGCCGGAAGTTGTTCCCACTGTTGGGCTTGATTCACTTGGGCTTGACAATACAAGCAATGGGCAGTCTGCTCCTATGGGAAAGGGAATGAGGGATAAATTTCCTTCGGTTCTATTACGAGATTTTGTTACTCATACGGTGGTTGCTGAAAGTCCATCTCCCGCCACTCCGTCTCCACAGCATCCCTCAGGTACTCCTTATCCCATAGCACATTATATAAATTGTGACAATTTTTCTGTACATTATCGAAAGTTTCTTGCGGCTATTATTTCGAGCAATGATCCTAAGTCATTTAAAGAGGCTATGAAAGATGTCGGTTGGCAAAAGTCAATGCATGAGGAGATTCGGGCTTTGGAGGAAAATGGTACGTGGACTCTTGAACCTCTTCCAAAGGGTAAGCGTGCTTTGGGAAGTCAGTGGGTTTACCGAACCAAGTACTTCTCAAACGGTGATATTGAAAGGCTCAAATCCAGATTAGTAGTTTTGGGGAATCATCAAGAAGCCGGTATTGATTATCATGAGACATTTTCTCCAGTTGCCAAAATGACTACGGTGCGTGCTTTCTTGGCTATTGCGGCTTCGAAAAATTGGGAACTTCATCAGATGGATGTTCACAATGCCTTTTTGCATGGCGATCTTGAGGAGGAAGTGTATATGAAGCTACCCCCAGGATTTGAGCGTTCCGATCCGAACTTGGTTTGCAGGTTACGGAAATCACTTTATGGGTTGAAACAGGCTCCGAGATGTTGGTTTGCCAAGTTGGTCACGGCTCTTAAAGGATATGGTTTCTTACAATCCTACTCTGATTATTCTCTTTTTACTTACACTAAGGGCAATGTTCAAATAAATGTGCTAGTGTATGTCGACGATCTTATTATTTCTGGGAATGATTCCGCTGCACTTAAGACCTTTAAAGCCTATCTCAGTGATTGTTTTAAGATGAAAGATCTTGGTGTTTTGAAGTATTTCCTCGGAATCGAGGTGGCCAGGAGTTCGGCTGGTTTGTTTTTGTGTCAACGCAAGTACACACTTGACATTGTATCGGAGGCCGGATTACTGGGAGCCAAGCCGTGTGGCTTCCCGATCGAGCAAAATCACAGATTAGGACTCGCAAATGGGGAGCTCTTGTCGAACCCTGAGTCCTATCGCAGATTAGTAGGTCGACTCATTTATCTGGCAGTGACCCGTCCAGATTTGGCCTACTCGGTTCATATATTATCTCAATTTATGCAGGAGCCTAGAATTGAGCATTGGGAGGCGGCTTTGAGAGTCGTTCGTTATTTGAAAGGTACTCCGGGTCAGGGTATCTTGTTACGTGCAGATAGTGATCTGTCCCTGCAGGGTTGGTGTGATTCTGATTGGGCAGCATGTCCAGTCACTAGACGCTCTTTGTCCGGATGGCTTGTGTTTCTTGGGCAATCTCCTATTTCTTGGAAGACAAAGAAGCAACACACAGTTTCCCGCTCGTCTGCAGAAGCGGAATACCGAGCTATGGCAGCAGTTACTTGTGAGCTCAAATGGTTGAAGGGGTTGCTTCTGAGCTTGGGTGTGCACCACCCAAAGGCAATCAAGCTCTTTTGTGATAGTCAGTCAGCCCTTCATATGGCCAAAAATCCAGTATTTCATGAACGCACCAAACACATTGAGGTTGATTGTCACTTTGTTCGGGATGCGATAACAGATGGTTTGATTGCTCCGTCATATGTTCCTACTGTTACACAATTGGCGGATATTTTTACAAAGGCTCTTGGAAAGAAACAATTTGATTATCTTCTTGCCAAGTTGGGCATTTTTGAACCTCATGCTCCAACTTGAGGGAGGGTGTTGAGATATTATGATATATTTTAGGGATATATTCTAGGAAAGTAGTTGCTATTGTTTAGGATTGTTTCCTATGTTGAGATATTATGATATATTCTAGGGATATATTCTAGGAAAGTAGTTGCTATTGTTTAGGATTGTTTCCTAAACTCACGGTTTTCCCTTAATTAGGTTTGCTTGATGTACTATATATTTACGCGGATGAATATCAATTAGGGTTAAGCTTTGACCCTTTAATCACACTTTACAAAGTGAGTTTTTTTTTTTTTTGAATCATTTATAATGGTAGTGTCTGGGGCCTAGAAGATGAAGGGATTGATACCAGATGGATGGGGAGATCCCACAAAAGCGTTCTTAACTTATTTTTTAATTCATGAAATTTCATTTATTGTTATTTATTTTTTGGGATTTAATTCTTTATAATTATTTTTGAGTGTTTATAAAGATGGTAGTCTCTCCACCTTTGTTCGCTAGTAACATTGTCGTGAACTTCTTGGTCTACTCCAGCCCGGGAGAAAATGAGACAATGGTGAATGAATAATTATTAATTTATTTCTTAATTAAATGGCATCGGAATCTCAGCTGGAATCCAAGTCCATGAAACGAAAGTTTAATTACTAAAATCTTTTCTGACATACCACTCATGACTGAACAACTTTCCTAACACCCAACTTTATTGACTAGGACTTGGACAGTTCGGTCAATTGTAGCAGCTTAGTTAGATGATCAAGTCCTAATAATAAATAAATAAATAATATAAAGTATTTGAATCAATTTAATTTACAAAAAACCATTATTTGTTTTGACTAATTATTTTAATTTAAGAAATAAAAGACAGGGTTTGAAAAGTAATTAAACCACTAAGAAATAGACTTGGGAGTTCTTTCAGCGTGGAAATGGAGGATGTTAAACTATCTCATTTCAAACTTTTCGGCAATATTCAGAGGCTTCTTAGGATTCAGTGAGTTGTTCAAATTGAAATTAATTAAGGATGAAACAGGAACACAACATCAATTTCACTTTTTCATAATCCAAGACTTCCCAGGCAAATTCCACCATAGCATATCGCAAAGATTATTGCAAAGTCCACAATCTTTATTCACTTTAACAATCCAAGAAATTGACAGATTAATAATCCCAAACACAATATTCTACAACTTTACATTATTCTTGTTATTTTAATTGAAGAGGAATACTAACTTAGTAACAATTTATTTGAACAAAAATAAATAATGAAAGCTCAATAATACAAATATTCAATGAAATCTTTGGCATAATTCTTTGCAGCTTCAACATGGTGGCATGTCGGATGGCGGAGGCAGCATTTGAGCTTCTGGGTGTTTACCATTTTTCACTATCAATGCAGTGTCCATGCCCCAAGTCAGATGGCGCTCTAAATGGCAGTGCATGAACCACACTCCTGCAACAGAGAAAATATACCAATATTAAACCTAACATATTGTAATATTAAGAAAAAATATTTCCTTGATATGCAGGGTGTTAGTTTCGAGGGTTTTGTTTTTTGTGTGTGTAATAGAGAACATGAGTGCTTGCAACATACCAGGGTTGGATGCCTTGAATCTGATTGCAGTCCAACCATTCTTAGGAACAGTGATGGTATTTTGAAGGGGAGGATCCACCAAATTATAGCGCAAAGGGTCCCTATTTTTATCGAAATTCCCAAATCCCCATCCAACAACATAAAAACTGTTTCCATGGAGATGCATGGGGTGGTCTGTCCCTGCAACCAAGTTTGTCCCTTGAAAAACAATCTCCACTGTGGAGTTATACTCGAGCACCCTTACTTCTGTTCCTTTTCTCGGCGTCTCATACTTTAATGGAGGATACTCAGCTGTAAAATCGAACACCACTGGTGGATCGCTAGGAAATTTATCTTCATATACACCACTGATGTTATAATAGTAGGCTTGCAGTATGTCGGTTGTTGGGGATTGGAAGCTTATGTTGTTTAGACTTGTAGCGAGCCGTGACTTATTGAGCCATGAACATGAGGCGCATGGGAATGTGTTCATAGAAATAGTGTAAATCAAGTTAGTGCCTATGTTCAATGGGAAATTGCAAGGATGTTCTGGCATCCGCTAAGCTTCGGAGGCTGCCCGTGAAGTGAACCGACGCATTTGTGTCATTGTGCTCAGGAAGATGAGGCAAAGAGGGAGTGAAGATGGAGTGTAGTATCCCCTGTACTGTACAATAGCTGTGGTGGTTGTGTTATCATACTTGACTCCATGGGCACTGGAATAAACTTTAGCCGCCATGTAATAGTGATCTGGGCGTTGGTTAGCTTCTAGTAAGACATCGAAGGTTTGGCCAGGTGATATTGTGATATAATCTCGTGTCAATGGCTTGGTGTAGCTAACCATCTGTTCCAACCACTGTCATTTTATGCTTGGCAATGGAAAAGAAGAGAATGTCTTGCAATGCAGCATTGATTATACGAAGTAGATAGGTCTTTCCATGATCCACCGTTAACTTGAATGTGCCTGAAATTAGAAAGGGAAAGTTATATACTTATGACTAGCTAGCTAAAGGAAAAAGAAAATGGTTCTGTGAGGATCCACCAATTATGAAATGATTGATTGAGCAGGGGTGCAAACTTGGCTCCATAATAATTATAGTTGGACCAAAGTTTTCTTATGTGTTAAATCATGGCTCTACCATTTTCATAGCTATGTTCCTCTTTCTTAGCATTAAGCTTCAAATATGTTGGTGTTAATAAGAAAATTAAAGTAATATGGTTACCATACAAGAAAATGAAATCGCGTACAATTTTCAAATGATAAGTTAAACTTGTACCTGATTTTGAGCATGGGTGTAGATCCCAGGTTGTCCATTTATCAAGTAAGAATCAGAGACATTAGGGTCAGCTCCGGTTGCAAGCATCTCCTCTAGAACTGCATTCACGTCACTCTTCCACCATTCTCCTGCATTTCAATAACTCCAATAATTTTAGATTTCGCTTTGCTTGTTAATTCATAACATGTAAATTAACCTTTAAAGTAGCGACACTTGTACCTAATATGATAGGAACTTCTGCATTAGGTTTGGGAAAAGGATACTTGGTTCCATTCTTGGGATAGACGATTATAGCTCCATGAACAGTGGCTCGGGTCCAATCACTGTGAGCATGCCACCATAGAGTCCCTTCCTCAGAGGAAAGGATGATCTTCTGGCTAAACTTTGATCCTGGGGGAATTGGACATTGTGTGATATACTCAGGCCATCTGTCCATGGATATCTAGGCATCTTCACCCCATGCCTGCAAAATAATAACTATATTTAACACTAGTACTAATTTTTAGACTAACTAAGATGGCAATGTAGCAATGAACTGAAGCAAATAACCCTAAAGCATTGTTTTAAATTTGACTTTGCAAAGCAATATATTGCGGTCTCCTCTTAGAAATAAAAAGAGAATTGTATGCCATGCAAGGCATGTTGCCGCTATCTTTCTCAGAGACATGCACATGACCTACCAATGAATGGTGACGTTTTGTTTTCCCCTGTTATAAACGCGACAATGATTGTCTCTCCTTTCTTAGCATATATAGTTGGTCCCGGAAATTGTCCATTTACTGTTAAGATGTTCTTGGTGCTACAAAGCCTTGTATATGAAGCTTCCCTCACCTGCAATCAATTAAAAGTTAACCATGCATCCTCATACCAGAAAGAAAAATTACATGCACAAATTGTTGCATCGATCCATTCATACAAGTGTATAACCAATCAGAAATTGATAGCATGCATGAACGACTCAATGGCAACAAGGGTACCCGAAGACCTATGGCTGCCATACAGTGGAAAATGAGAGCCATACTGGTCCCTAAATATTATCACAAGGTGGCATTAAGGCCAGAATCACGCATATATAGTATTTACCACAAAAGTATGCCGACGGGTTGAAGCTTTGCAATGGAGGCCACCACCAAAAAGAAGAAATGCTAAAATTTGCAAGAGGAAAACCTTCATGATCAGCCACATCTTCTTCGGAATAAAAGTCTCTTCTCTTGTACTAAACACAACTACTTCAATTTTCTTACTATTTCTAATAGCAGGACTTATCTCCTCTTTGACATGAATGGAATGAATTCTTAAGGGTATTTATAGAGGCTGGAGAGAACCAAAACTAGAACTGGTGAAATCTGGACAGCAACTTTGATGGCTGCTGTCATCTTCAGCATGATTGCATACACCAGATTAGGTACAGACGCGTTCATTCTGTGGGCACCTAACAACTGGTTTCCCTCTGTAATTTCCTCGAACTTTTGCCGTATTTCTTTCATATATGATTCTTAATATAGTCAAGATGATTTCCTTGAGATACAATACTTGCTCGCCACGTGTCAATATAAGAGGAAGTGATTTGAATGTGAATTGGTTTTAAATGTTCTTCCGGGACCACTTCAATGAGCAGGACCACTAGAATTATGATATTTGATCACTTACCAAAATTTAAATAAACCGTTTGCCTGAAGAATGCTAGCTGACAATTGTGAAATTTGCTTAGATTCTCTTGAATTTTCTCATTCAAACTACAAGTTTGACTTTGAGAATTGACCATGAAATTAATTAAACGTGTTATAATAAATTTAAAATATTTTTCACATGTTTTTTATAGACTAATTCCAGAAATATTGATAAAATATATGTAGAACACTTTGAAAACTTTGACTCATATATGATTATGTAGTACCTTTAATTACCAAGATTAGCTAAGAAAACTACTTTTAAAAATTATTTTCATAAATATTAATTAACAAACCCTTATTATTTGTTTTACTTAAGACAATTAATAGTGAACCCATGATTTTGGTGGTTGGGGGCATCGTCCTATGATATAATTGCTACTATTTCCCAAAACCTAGTTTGATGTTGATGTCTTTCATATTATATTTAATTGGTAGATCAATCGGGTAAAATGTTCGACTCATTGTATGGTGCTAACCATGCCATCAAGGAGAGAATTGCATGCAAGCCAGCTAAGCTTGATGCCACAGTAGGTCCAAAATGGCAGGTAGCTAAAACAGCTTTTCTAGCTAGCAGCTGGTTAGGTGGCCATTACACAAAAAGTTGGGCACGTACAGTGGGACCTCCGCATACACGGTTGACTATTTATTCCCTCAAAACGAGCTGAATGCGAACCGTTACTCCTATAAGAAGCTTCTAAGCAAGAACCATTATTTGTATAGACTCAGGCTCACAAAGATCAACTTCAACTTATTTTTTAAGATTCAAATTCAACTTAATCACATGCATGCATGCATCCATAATCAATGATTGAATTAAGCAGTCAGAGGTTGAAAACTTTAACAAGTCAGGCAGTGTTTGGTTTTTTTGTTTTTTTGTTTTTTTGTTTTTTTTAATCTTAAATCTAAATAAATATTAATTTAATTTAAGTCTAAATAGTATTTAATAAGGTTAAGCATAAAACTTTTTAAAAATCAGTTCTTTAACTTATCATTTTTTAAAACAAATTCATTTTAATGAAAAAAAAAAAAACAAAAAAACAGAAAAATAATATAAAAAAAATTAACTTACTTTTAATTTCATTCAATAAAAAATTAGTGATGATCATTCTTTAAGAGTATTTAATTTTAAAAGAAATATTTGAAGGTAGATAAAATTAAAATTTAAAATTGTTGGCATTCAATTTTGAATATAAATTCACAATTCCCATCATAATACATTGATATTTAGAGAAAAAAAAAAAACTAATGTCTTAAAAATAATTTTTTTAAAATTAAAAATTTAAACCATTAAAATTGTTTTATTTTAATAAATAATGTCTTTAAAAAGTATATTTTAAGCATTTTTTTGGCATATTATTTAATAATTATTGTCAAAGTCATAAAAATGACAATAAAAAACTAAATAAGCTAGTACATCATGCTATCTATAATGATACTTTTAGTTACTAACATTGTTTATTCTTACGTAAAAAAACAATATTTACGTTTTCCAATGGGGAAAACATATTTGATTGTTAAGGGTTGAAAATTTGACGATAAGATTAAATTTAAAAAAAATTAAGTTTTTTCTAGTAAAACATTTTTTCTTTTTTTTCTAAATTTTTTTTTTCTTTTTTTTAATTTAGGTTTTTTTGGTTTTTTTTTTTTTTTTTTTTTTTTTAAACCCCCCAAAAATTCCTTTTCCCTT
>JBAPGN010000449.1:0-27964 GCA_037355405.1 Vitis amurensis | reverse complement strand
CGTTCTCCCTCAACGCTATATCACTCTTTGGCTGTTTAGGATAGGGTTATTTAATGCATACACTATTGGGTCTAAAGCATGTCCCAACTCTATCTTTCAGTGTTCATTTTTGCATCAAGACATTATTCAATATTGAAATCAGAGTTTATCCCTTTATGGGTTTTGATTTATGTGTGAAAGTCTCATCTGAGGTTCAGTAGAGGATTAAGTTCTAGCTGGTGAGGTCTTTCCAGGTCCTAATTTGTGTTCATTCTCTGATCACACAATTCGGTGATCAAATCGTTTTTATTGATGGTTGTAAGGAATTCATTCTATTTCTCTCTGATGCAAGCTAGCTGTTTGCTTGGAGAATTGCAAAGAAAGAGAAAGGAAGAACTTGCTGAATACAATGTATTAACAAATTGGTGATTTTTCTACAGATTGGCCTGTCCTAAAATCCCGAGGGTTTCTTTGTTTCTCTGGTTAATTCATACCATCCAACACGGAGCATCTGCTATTTCATTCAGAATTAGCGGGATGCTTTTTCGTCAATTTATGTTGATTATAAACCCCAATTGGGATTGTGTTTCTCTATTCTTAATCAGCCTTTATTTTAAATCAGATTTTTATTTTTTTTACTTATTCCTCTTTGATCAGTAGGTTAAGGCTAAGTAGTTCCAACATTTGCAGAGTTGTCTATCTTTGTTGCCAGTCGCTCTTATACTAGGCTTTGCAGAGAATGGTGGTATCTCATCTGCCATTTTTCTCAATGAGCATGGTCCTGGTTGTATATCTTAAGCTGTGCTTGGTGTCTATTCAAATTTTTAGCTCATGGGACACTGGTTCAGGAATCTTTGACAGACACAAATGTTCCAAAGGATCATCTTTAAAGCTTAAGTTCTTGGATCTCTTCACCAGTTTAAATTGCTTTCCGTAAAAATATGAGATAGAGAAGCCTCTGATATTAGTGGCGATGGGTATTAGGCTGTGGATTTTTTCTGTTTGAAGAGTAACTTTTTAAACATGGTATTGGTCTCTCTCTTTCCACTCTAAATTATAAGTTTGGAAGTACTTGTGGTTATTCAATTGGTGCGCATAAATCAGTTCATGAAACTCCGTTTCCAATTGGAATAGAAATATTTAAGCATGAGCGATCATAGAGACCAGTTCACTCAATCGGTTGCAATAAGAAGGTGAGATTAATTTCTATTGTGGATGGAAATCACAAGGGAGTAAATGGGAATTTTTTCGGGATAGTGACCTTTAGCTCGCTGATTCTTTGTATTGGAAATTATGGACAGATTTGATTTTTTTTCCGGTCTTCTTTCTATCATACCCCCAATTCTTTATTTTTTTAAATATAAATTAAATTTTTGTCTGCAGTTAGGCTATTTGTTTTTTTTTCTTCGCTAATAACAGGCACCCGACATGCGAGGCAAAGGTACAAGTGGTTCCATGACGTGAGTTCTCGAGGTTTGATGTTTAATAGTTTTTTGCACCTACCATCTTGTTCAAAATGGCTAATAAATTTTCTGGACGCAGATAGCTATCTGCTGCCTATTGCTAATTTTCTTTTATACCTCTTTTAATATGTTTGTAACTACTTAATTCCTAGGAAAAAGCTTCTTCCCTGATTACATAACAAGAGGGATTCCTAGCAGCAAGTTTGTCAAGAGATGGGCATCACAAACTCTAAAATAGAAGAAGATAAGGCTCTGCAGATGTGTCGTGAAAGGAAGAAGTTTGTTAGGCACGCAGTTGGATAGGCAGGTGTCTCTAGCCAGTCCGAGCGCTGCAGTCATGGGAGTCATTTGTTGTGTCGATTATGTTTCAGCTAACTCCGAAGGGGCTATAGGAATTTGCTTCTTTAGGAGGTTTGTTGACGACCTGAAGACTCCAAATGAATCTTTCCTTCTTACGAGCACTTCCACTAGTGCCACACCAGAGCCACTTGCTTTGACTGAGAAGTCCCTTTCCCAGTTCTCATTCTCATCCCCATCTCTATCTCAACGTGTAGATGCAACTGAAGCCCTTCATTCCAATCCTTCACCATCCTTACTCTCCTAGTCATATCGTTTAAACCATATGAAATCAGTTGCGGCAGAGCATATGGGGCAAGAAAGGTAGAAGAAAAAAGCAAATTCTTTAACAGCAGACATGGGGACAAGTTAACCTTCCTCCAGTACTCCTCAAGACAGACGCGACGCCACCCGTCGGTGTCCACTGAGAACGAGCCTGACATTATATGAATCACACAATGTGTGAAAAGCTTGCTTCTTCCTGCCACCGAGAGGAGGACACATGAAGAATTCAGAATCGGTCGCTGCTTAGCGGTCATTGGGGATCCACTTTTGTTGTATTTTTCTTGCACCTTAGTTCTCCTTCTGTTGATATCAGCTATTTCTTCTACAATTAGAGGAGAACTGAACCAAGCGTTTTTGTGATACTGCTGATGATTCTGCATTCGAGAGCTAGGAAAAGAGAGGAGGGTTATATACCGTGGACTAGACAGGAACTGGAAGAGAGATACAAGTTTGTACTATGATTCATTGGCGAGGGAATATCTATCGAGAGACTGAGAAATAGACGAAAGTTTGAACTGTATACCTCCATCAGATACTATAGGTCAGAATTCTAGAAAATCAGGATAGAATAGGATGATGACGCGATTGGTGGAGAGATGAAGATGATGTGCAGGCATACAGTCTATGTCACAAATTAATGAAAACAATGAGCAGCGAAGAGAATACAGACTCACCGCATCACATACTATGACCTATCAACAGGAAAGTAAGTAGATCAGAACTGGGAGAAGAAAAGCCACTACTCAACGATATTAATCCAAAACCATATGAGAACGCAACCATCCCTCCAGCGTCATGTGCACTCTCAATTCTGAATGTAAGGAGACACAACCAAATGTAAAGGAAGAAAATAGGTATTAGAAAAACAATGAGATTGCGTTCCGCCAACACTAGGACTCTATATGCTCCAAAGCATAAAGAGACCTAGGAATAAGTCTCTGTTGTTAACAGAGTTGATTGAGAGATTCTGGAAATATGAAGTTCCGAAGGATGCTTCGAGGAAGGAAATTAGATTTCAACAGTCTCGTCCATTATTTGCGAGCTGAGATAGAACAGTATTGCAAATAGCATCTGCTCTCTCTCTACATCTTCACTCAGTTCTACATACAATTGGAATTCAGGGGAAACTAACTTACTTTTACATTGTGGTTTTGATACTTCTCATCACATGTTGGCAGATGTGTCGTATATTACAAGGAAAGGTGCAGGTACGAGTTGTATTTGTTTTTCCAGTATCATAATTATTTATAAGAGCTAGTACCTATCTATCGTCAGATTTTAAATAATTCATCGTCAAGTCCACCTTGTAGAGTAACCGCAACCGATACGATCCCCAAAACTTATAAACTAATAATCACAGCAGCATTTGAGGCATGAATTGTTTCAATGGTTTAGGTCACTTGTCTACAATGAATCAATATTGATAGTATTCTTAGGGAGTAATAAAGACGAAATAGAGACTATCGATAAACAAAACTAATGTCATATTGACTGAATTTATCTCCACATGAACAAAATTGATTGAAGGCGGGATATACTTCATACATAAAGCACTTAGTTATGTGCAGCTTAAGTGAGACAAGAGACTACTACTTTTATTATTATACCTACAGTTGGGAGAGAATCACAGTAAGGACCATAAAAGTACAACATTACTACATACGCTAATTTCCAATACTCTTAGTTTTCATGTGGGGAGACCTAACTATTACTGTTAGAAGTAGAGCTCTCTCCATGCCATTTAGTGTGACAATCCTACATTTCAGTTCTGTACATTATGTGCGTGAATGTTATTACCAAAAGTATTATTCGATATGAAACTCAACTCTCACGAAGTCAACTCATCTCTACATTAAGAGGGTCATTACAATAGTAATAAGCATTGGTTTAGATTAAAATTAAGTACAGCACTAGATGATCGCTCCCTAGTAAACTCAGCTTATAGGAACTCATCAATGAAATTCCTGAATGAGGTTTTCGACGCAATTGAGCTCGGCGCGTGTCTACTTCGATTTATTATCATAATCTCTGTGATGTGGCCCAACTTATCTTACATATGTTACTTATATTCGCTAATATAGATATAATTATATAACAACAAAAGGATAGCAGAAATGTTGAAAGGAACTACTGAATGCAATTGACTTGCAGATAAGGGCAAACCACACATAATTATGCTCCAGTCAAGGATGAGAAAAATGAAGAAGATGCCTCTAGTTTGGCTTGGCATTGTTGCTTTTACTCGCATTTGTTTTTTGATTGCGAGTTGACAAAGTAGCAAGAGGAGCTCAAGTGTTACTGGGTATGGCTTCGCTAATTTGGTCATGGAGATAGCGTACTGAAGTGGGAATTGTGTTATTGTAGTATACAAAGAGCATTTATGAATGGCTAAAAGAGTTATTTTCTTAATTTTCTTATATTCCCTTCTTTTGAGTCGACTGTTATGACGACTTAGAAGTATCTGCTAAGAATAACAACTATAGGGGTTTGAACATTTAGAATCTTCTACTCTTTACATTAGAACAAATATTTTGTAAGAGACCAATTCAGTGAAATGCCCTAGGAACCAAAAAGAATAGCAAAAAAAAGGCTATTAGTAAAACGGGAAAAGCATACAAAATTGATTATATCTGAATAACTGTCTATTAACTATTACAAGCCTCTTGTAATCTTGGAGGGTGCAGGTGATGTTAAAATTTGTCAAGAGCTCCAGAAATAAGGCTCAAGAAACAATAGAAGAATGTAGGAGGGAGATAAGAAGAGAACAAAGATGGAGAATAAGGTATACAGGGCGGAGTAGAGATTATGAAAGATAGCTTTCGCATTATTGAGATATGCATTATATCAAATGTCATGTCAATAGCGTAATAAGAACCCCTGAATTTTTACATAGTCTCTCCAATCAGGAACGCTTCTAAGTGGGACGACTTAGCAGAGAAGTGAAATTAATATATATATAGGGATTTAGAAGAAAACAAAACTGAGGAGAGAGAGAGGAGAGAATGTCAAAGAAAATTGAAAAATTTCTTTGTTAGGTCCCGCCAAGATTTGCTTGTATGAGGCATTTACCTTAGGTCGGATGTGTCACTTTTGTGTCGTTGGAGGTTGAGAATGACTGAAGAATATTCTGTGTAGAGCTTTAGTGAGCATTATCCGGCTACACATTGGCTATTGTAGCTGTTTTGTTTCGGTGTTTGGAGGTAAGTGAATATTAGTAATTAGAAAGTATTGCATTAAATATGACCAAAGATGGAACCCTTTTGTAGTATTTAGCCCAAAAACTTCGTTTTTTCTGCACAGGAAGCAAACTTCGTTTGCTTTTTCGTGTGAAGCTTCCTTTCGAACACCAAAAGCACGTTCAACTAAAACCGCACCAAATGCATGTAAAAGTTTCTTGGCACGCCACTTGGAAGTTCTCAAAAAGGCTTGCTTTATACAGCAAATCCAGAAAGCCAAAAGCGTAGCTTCTGAAGTTACATCAATACCAGGTCCTTAAATGAAGAAAAGAAGAGGGCAACAGAGTGCAAACACTACTATAGATCTAATCTTATTTCGCCATTAGAGAGAGTTTGTTGTCCGGCACGAGTATGTCCTATTGGTGCAGTATCTGGGGTTGTTGTCTAGTTAGCAAGGTGGTCCCCAACACTCTGAAGCGCGAACTGATGAGGAGCCGTTGTTTTCGTGCTATTAATCAGATGGAAATTTTGGATATATGCAGCTAGTTAGCACACGCTTCATGTGATTAGCACTCTCAGAACTAACCACAGCAAACTTCTGTGACCTAGTGGAATCGTGCTCTCTTACTTTCTTACTCATAATGGACGAAAAGCTTATTTAACGAATGAGTTTTTGCTGGCTGCTCGAATTAACGCGACCTGATAACGTAATCTTTGGGTTCACGTGTCACATTAAATCTTCTCTGATTGAGTGATAATGTGCATTAGAGCCTGCTCAAGCTCGCCATGGCACAGTACTTACTTGCACAGGACGCAGCTTCATCTCGTTCCTACCTCATGGGCCACGGAATCCTCTTGTTGCTCTACAGAATAAAAGATGATGATTGAGGGACCTTACAAGCATACCTTTCTGGTTAGAGCAATTTTGCATGATCTCCCAGGCACGTCATGCTTTCGAACCTTGGATAGCACACTCTCTCGCACTCCGGGGAGCTTTCATGAATGAAGTCCAAGGCTATTTTTTCCATTGACTTTGTGAAAATTCTTGAAAAAGAGAGAAACAGCATCTTCTCTACCTTATTTAGAAGCAATAAGCTACTGAAAACAAGACTGTATGAATAAGTGTTTGAAACTGAGTTACATCAAATAATAGACTCAAGCAAAGAGTTGTACAATTCTTGGCCACAAATTTTCAACTACATTAGCCTAATACAACCAAAACAATTTAATACTCCCAAAGAATAGCAGACAGAAGCGAATTTCCTATTAAATATTCGAATTCTTATTTTGAATAGAAAGAAGATTACATACGAAACGTCCTCTAAACGTTTTAGCTTCCAACTAAACTCTTACATTGTTGCACGAAGCACGTACTGATCCCTGCAAGTTAGGGTGGCAATTAAATGTTAGTCTATGAGCCCAACTTGCTGTTAGAAATTCAAGTTTCGGTGGCGTTCTGGGGTGCAAATGTCGGAGTCCTTGTGAAGGATAATCAACTATGTTGTCATGAGTTGCTTGGACAAAGCAATATGGTGCATGCATATAACACCAGTTTTAAAATTTCTAACTGTGCATGAAAAGGTTCTATCAACTTATCCGACCGTGGCTTAGTTCTGTCACGATGTTGAATGCTGGTGTTTGTGCAAATGGACTAGAATTCGCCAAAGCCAAAGGAGGTACTCCTTCATGAGTACATTCGCACAATATAACTTCATAACTACGCCTTCATTGTGTGCTTTTGCCTAACACCACATCTTCTACGGACACGCGTTTAGCCACACACATCTCACACATTCCATGTGACATTAGCTCTAAAATTCTGCCTTCAGCACTACTTCCTAGCCACTACAAATACTTAAGCCAGACGCCTCCTGCTAAAAAATTTTTTTGTGCCCGCCCTGTTTATACTCCCCCTGCCCCCCATCCCGCTCACCCTAAATGACCTCCCGCCGAAGCAAATGTGACAAGTAACCCGTGGGGGACCTGCTCTATAGTAACGTAGAAGCTGAGCGCCAACTCCAGTAGCGGTCCAGTATAGGACTTCAACGCCACGATGTTCGCATTCTTCTCCCGAAAATGATTTCCCTTTCCTGGCCCTAGTGCTCTTAACGAGGAATCTCTAGATTCGGTATTGGTCTGCGACTTTGCAGGGTGCTCTTCAATATTTATGAGAGAAGTGCATGAACTTGCTCACGCACTCACCCGCACTGACAATGAGACGCTCATCGAGCCAAAGCAGCCTTAAATATAGATTGAAATGAATATGTAATGATAAAGCTACCTATCTGACGCGAGTATGAGACAAGTAGATTAGCTTACCACTAACCTCTGGTGATGTCTTTGTTGTATCAACCTGAAACTTTTGCCATATCTCCAAGCCTCAATGATTTGGTTTCATGGTGTTTTGATGGTTTGCAACGCACTCGTAACAATTTCTTTAAGAGATCAAGGATAACTTTGTTGAAACCACAATCCCTTTTTTTGGTTTTGCAACCTCCACATCAGCACTAAGAAAGATTTACCTTATAGTAAAGGGAACGCCTAACATCTTTGAGGAGAGTGTGGGGTGGGTCGGGTAAGCTCTGCTTCTATACAGCGTGTCCCATAACCTCTGTTAACGTCATCTCGAGTGAGCAATCAGATGCACATCTACATAAAACAATTAAAAACTGTAATTTTATCCTTCCTGTTTGTCTTAGTGTAGCCTTGCTTTCACGGTTGCTAACTATTCGTTTAAGCGTAAATTGTTACTCAAAGCCAGGCCCCTCGGTGGTCGTGCCGGTTTAAGGCCGGTGTGAAAGAGGACTGCTTCTATGCTAATTGCACAACCTTTCGCACACCCGTAGTTTCCATCGAAATCCTGGAGGAGAGTCCATGTACACTTTTCTTTCGCAAAGATCTTTGTTTGAGGATCAAATAGCGTTCTTACGTCTAAAGGTAGTGTTGGATGTGTCCAATCTAAATTATACTGTAATTGATAGGAATAGTCTCGTACTGTATTGCAACTTGGGCAACTGCGGTGAAAATGCTACATCGGAGTAGTCCACACCTTAGCCTTTGGGATTATGCCACGTGTTTTGCCAATATTAGTTCGAGATTGCTTCACTCTATCTTTAAGGTGCCATCTACATTGTACTTGAGTATGTAACCCATGAGCAATTGCAGCGAAATTGTATTTCGTTGCCTTGGAAAGACCACATATATTTAAGGTACTTACCAAATTCCATCATACTATTTTCCCAGAGCCCCTAATTCTTTAAGTACTTCCATTCCATATCCAGAACCCATTAGAGCTATCTATGAGCAACATTTTTTGGAATTTCGTAACACAGAGTTTGAGTGTAGAATCAGGCATAAAACAAGGAGTGACAAAAAAAAATATAAATTCATAAAGATAAATAGTAGTTTACCGACATGGGATGAAACTACTCTCGTGGGCAAGTTCTGACACCTTTAACGACAAGCAATTAGAGAACATCGATAATTTTATTATTGACGGTCAAGACTTGGACATTAGATAATCGATGGCTTGACACCAAAGAAGAAGTATTTACTTGACAACTTTCGGTAATAAGTCTGAGGAGTCTAGTCAAATTCTCATGTTTGTACTTGGGTTAGGAAAGCTCTAGTCGTGGAGTTTGGCAGGTACTGGCTAAAGTTGGAATGAGCTTCCTTTTCTTGAAGATGGTCACTACCCTTTTCTTCCTCCCCCTAGACAAAATTAAAAAAATAATGTAGAGAAAATGAAGCTCATCAGTTGCTATCTTAACCTTGTTTTTCTCTTCATCTTCGCTTTTTGCATGCTTATAGTAACCGACATTTTAGAAGGATTTGGGTCGCAATTTAATTTCTTCTCCTTACAACTAGCACGATTTTTCTTGTTGTAGTGGCTGTAGTGTATTTGGTCTCAAGGTGATTGATATTTCGCTCGGCTGATAGTGTTTCCTTAATTGCAGCTCGTGGTGAATCACTTAACTTATGGCTAACAGATGTCTTGATCTTCTTCTAGAGCTGAAGGAATAGGGTGTTCAGGGGTAATTGCACAAAACTGATGGTTTCATGGAACTCTATTAGAAAATATCGCCGAACGCACGGAGCAAAGTGGTTAACAATCTTCGCTCCTCACTCCTCACCCCCACCTGAACGATGATTATTATCCAAATATGGGGCTATATCTCAAAGAAATCCAACACATCATAACACAAATAATTTTCGTTAAAACAGGCGTCACAGAAAACACTTATATTCCTTTTTGTGTTGGTGAGTGAGCACCAAACAAAGACAGAGACGCTTTCTAAAAGCTTTAGAGATCACACGTTTCGCCATTGATTGAATGCGCACTATGAATATGGACACAATGTAAGTGCATCCAAAAGAAATTATTTGTAGTGAAATATCAATGACAAAACGTGGACGTGGGAAAGACCAATGTTTTTTTTTAAGCATATATAACAGACTGTTGCTTTGTGCCCACACAGGGGTTTTTGAAAATGCAAAAACTCTTTGTTGGCATTCATAAACATTAAGTACAAAAAGCCGCAGCTGTTAGAAACAACTTCACCCCATCAACATTTAGGTGTCTTAGGTGTGAACGAAAGCAAGGCTTTAGCAAGTTCAAGTCAAAGTTAAGAATGGCCAAATGTTTTCTTACTTCTCAAACTACATGTCTCTATGGCCAATTGAGTGTCATCATGCAAAGAACTTGAAGACAACAATATTTCGCTTTTACTTCCTCAAAATACCCAGCACTTGAACGACATATTTGGTATTGTAAGATGATTCCTGTTCCATTGTCACTCCTTCTAAAGAAAGGCACTTAGCGCGCAAGCTTTTTGTCTTGGAATTAGCCTTTTGTACTTTGTAAACCAGGTAATGCTTGCGATTTTGTTTTTCTTCTTTGTCTTAAAATACCTCTTTTGTATCAAGAGAACTCCTCAAGGGATTGGGGCGAATTCTCGTTTAGGTTGTATCTTATTTCCCCCTCTTAGAGCAAATAGTCCCATGTTATCTGTTTTGTGTGGAGTCATATAAATGAATGTAATGAACCATATTTTTTTGAGAAGCCAGTAGTAACTGTATGTAGAGGTATGCTGCGCAAACATCGCTATTGAATGCTTAGAAAAAGGTTTGAAGGGTTTATATGGTTGTACGAGGAAAAGGAGCACGGAGAGTTGTGCCAGATTTCCACAAAATTTCACATTGAATGAAAGATGGATTTTTATTTTAGCGAAATAGATTCTTCAGGAAACACTAGATTACTTTTCTAGATACACTGAAGTTTGATGCTCCTAAACCTAAAATGCCATAAATAATCCTTCGATTGCGTAAAAGAAGAGTTTGAAAACAAGTACTACCTGTAAGTTTTGTTCCCTCTAACTTCAGATCCATCTTCAAAGAAATGAGTCCTCCCACTTTGCTTTAGTGCAATGCCTCAATCGCGTCTCCCCGAGTCCAAATCCTGAAAGCGACAAGAAGAATGGAAAAAATGAGCCCTAGACATTTAGATCATAGAGTTTACTTTTACTAACAAACAAGAATCTACATGACAAGTTAGGAACAATGAAGGACATTATGCGGGTAATGGAAAGGAGAAATAACAATTGAGCCTTTCCTAAACTATGGCTGAGCAAGGATCAATTGACTTTTATTTTTATTTTTTGTTCTCCATTGCAACAAGGACCATACAAGGAAAATATTTTAAGAGATCGGTCTATGGTCAGTTGCTCCTGAGTCTATACCATGAAATTAAAATTGGTTTGACACTGTGAGGAAAATGGTAAGGTAGTTACCTTTACTGGGGCTAAAGAACACAAGGAGAAGGATTTATTTTACCAGTGGACCTCGAGCAGTTAACTAGGAGCAAATTTTACACTTTAGTCTGTGCTATTTCACTCCATTCTATAGAATATGGACAGCTAGATTTGAAAAAAACTTTGGTTCCGTTGAATCGCTTCATTTGAGACATTGGACACCCGACCATCTCGCCCATTGCATTCTTTTCCAATTCGGAGGCTTCCCCATGTAGCCGTTCAACATGCTCTCATAGTGTATCGACCATGGCTTTCTACAATGATCACACCATGGTTTTTCTCCTTGATTTATGGAAATTTTCCTCTATTTCCGACATCTGACCATCTCGGACTCCTTTTGTTAATAGAGTTGAACTCTCATTCAGGTATTGATGCTTTTGGTTCCTGCTTTGTGTAGCATGACTCCTTCTCCGCCGAGATCTTTGTCGTTCGTCCTGATCTTCTTGTAGAATGTACTCTATTCGAAGACCTGGGGAAAGGTTTCATCACCTCCCAGAAAATCCAGGCCCCACAACTATCATCTATATTCTCTGTTAATGGACCTACTAGGAATTACATATACCAACTTGTCATTTCTTATTCTCTACTATTACTATTGGCAGTACTGATAGTGGGAGAACCCATTCCTCTTTTCATTGAACGATTGTTATTGAACCATCACCTGTTCCTTCTACGAAGTTTAACCATTTCATTATAGACACACATTAGCAGTAACTTCACCATATTACTCCTGTCTTCTAAGAATATTGCCACACTCATTGAGTCTCATAATATCCAAATTATTTGAGATGATTTCGGGAGGGCCATAATAGATTGTACTCACGATACAACGATTCCCACACTTAATTTGTTGTATTTGTGGAATGAACAAACAAGATGAGGTTTCTACCAATATGCGACAGGTTACTCACTATTCCATCAAAATTGACCAATCGAGTTGAGATGAGCCATGCTATTACCCATGGAGTCTTTGTGCATGTATACTCAATCTCTTAGTTGCAGTGATTTAATATGATTTTTGCTGATATTTTCATAATGCTTTCTATTACCAGTCAGTGACCAAGCTTCCCCTTCCATCAATTACGGAGACTTTCACAGTGCTTGAGCACATTCCAAAGTAGTTTTTTTACCATATTCAACATTATCAATTTTCTCTAGGCTAAATTGAAGTGGAAGTTTGAATGACACAAACATACAAAAATATTGGATTGTTTCCATTTAGAATATCGGCGTTAGAGTATGTCTTTTGAATGCTCTCGCTACACTGCAGAAGTCTCACCTGTTAGGTCGCCCGACCTGGCCTGCAAGACTGCAGAAATAAGCAGTATTTTCGACCATCAGAGGGAACTTTTGTTAACTATAATCGAAAGAAGCACTTATAGACTCCTTATGAAATTTTGAAAGGGAGAAGATTTCTTTCCTATTTTTTGTTGAAAGAATAATTAGAAAACGTTATGGAATACCGATTTACACAAATAAATAGACTGCAGCAGTAACGTTGAGGACGGCTATTAGTGCCACATAACATTCTCAACTACATTAGACGTAAACAAAGAGCTAAATCAATAGCTAACGTACTAAAAATACAGAACACATCATAATTTCCTATCTTACAAATTCGAAATTTAAAATTCCACTTTTAGTTTTAATATAGATTAAAGAACTATTAACACACTCCTAACTTTTAGCTTCTAGCTAACGTCCTAAACATTTCGAGGCACTTTTGTCGCTGTTCGTATTGTTTATTTTCTGAGTTTCATGATTATTATGGAAAAGTAGCTTAAAAATAATATATATGTTCTGTCGCAATGGTTAGAGAGGACCAAATGAAAATATAGCGCCTACACACTTGTACCTTCTAATTATTTCGTAATTCACAACTAATCCTTTGGACTTGTACATTCACATATGAATGAGGTTTCATGGCACAATCTGAGCTTTGAACATTTGAGCATTCTTTTGAACATTTAATGGAGTCATGAATTGAATAACACATCTAGAAATATGACCTTTGATCTAGTTACTAATTTGAATGCTACGGACAGATAGAGAGGAAGAAAGATATATGGTAAGGGGAGTGAGACATTAAAGTAGAAGAGAGAAATTCCAAAGAATTATGAATATTATTATTCAAAAGTCTAAAGCATCTAACTATGCACTGAGAGCCTATTATAAGATAACAATCCTAACTCTAGTAGAAAATTAATTTTAATTATCTTTACTCGAATAAAACTTTCACTAAATAATAATAACCTAAAATAAATAATAAATAAAAAATAAAATATTAGCACTTCTTAAGATTCTCTATATCCATACACGTTTACTACAATTATAATTTACCTAGCTAAAAGGATAGTGTCTATTTAAGATATCTTTCTCAGATTTCCATGATTCTAATCTTCATAAACTTATTTGCTCGCGAGTGTTTATCAGTACTCGTTTGACGACGGTTGGATTATTGCTATAATTCTCTTTATTTGAAGTCTGATTTTATTCCCCATTGTGTGCTTCCATTTTAGAAAGAAACAGTGTTCGGATAATCTAATTATTGGACACGTATATATCACACAAGTCTCATTTCAATATTAACCCTAATGTTTCTGTCCATTTATTTCGTTTTGTTTCCTATGTTAATGGTATTTGTTGCTAAAATAACAATGTGTGTCTCAATAATTAGAACAATCACATTTGGCCCTTTAGAGGGATTGCAACAACCTCACACCATTGTGACATGTACAACAAGCCATACTCTTTACATAGATGAAACAGAATTGTGCCAAACATAATAATAGTTATACCTTTGACGTGGTTTAATCTGGAACATGACTGATCGACTTAAATCGAAGAGCTCTCGTATTTTACTAAAAATAGAATAAATTAGGATAATGCTCTTAGAAGGGTATTAGTGTGGTAGATGAGATAACGTGACAAAGTCTTGCTTTGTGAACATTAATCCGTTTTTCAGAAGTGAGGCCAAGTCCTTATTACTATGATGGTGGAAAGTAGGTAATTGAAGTTAGACTACAGAAAAGCAACTTCTCAATGTGATCATAAAATATTCATTTGTTTGGGATGTTAATCATAATTCGACCCCTTCGATCAACTACTACATACTCTCAATTGCAAGTGAGTCATCATGAATTATATTTGGAGGAAAACTAATGATATCTTAGGGGAATTCAATGAGCAGATTATGTTGGTCACTATTGCCTGGGCATCTATAAGAATAGGATCTGAAAGTTGAAATTGGAATGTGAGGTTATATTATGGCGTTCTTTACCATAGTCCTATAAGAGAAATGTACTTATACTATTATGAGGCTTGAGTGGAACTTGAGCGAGTATTTCCCTTCTTTAGTCGCTATGAGAGCAGTGCTCCTTTCACCTACTTTCATCAACTTCACCCTAATTACCTTCATAAGTCTACTAAAGGCACAAGCAGTTTCTTCTCGACCAAAGGAACTCAAATGGCTTTAGGAGTCCTAAGTACCCTTCAACTTTTAAGAACTACGATTAAAGTGTAAGTCAAACAAATGTCATTTTCAGTGATTCCTTGTTTATATGCATCCCAAATTGCTGTCACAATTGTATCCAAAGGGAGTGCAAAAGGCTGTCAAATGCCCCAACAATACACTGAGCTCTCTAGAGAAAATGAGTGAATGCTCCGCTAAACACATAGAGAATCGTTAATGAAGTATTATCCACATATCTTGAGCTATGTTAAGATCTTGTAATTTATTTGGAGGGCTCGCATTTTAAGCGTTAAGTTCGAAGTAGATGAGGATAGTTTTATCTAATGAATACATCTTTACGTTGATATTATAATTCTTTATATATATTATGTAGTGTCTGAGATAAGCGTGAAAATGTGACCAAGTGTAGGTGTGTACATGACTTTATATATTCCTTGTATAGGATATGAGGCTTTCTAAGTTTGGTCATTAGACTTAAGGTAGCACCATGAAATAGTAAGTGTTTGAATGCTACCCTATTCATTAGGTCACTCGATCAAAGTCTGAGAGACCCCACCCCTCATAGTTTGAGGTAGCTTGGGTAGATAAAACTTCTTTACTTGTCAAGGAGGGATGTCTAGTTCCTCTTATGTTTGGGCTTTATTTGGAAGACATTTATTGTGATGCCTTACCACATACCAGGAGAAATATCGCCTCATTTCTGGTTATAAGCTGTCCTTGCTATACAAATCATGCATTGTAAGCCATGGAGGTATGACGATTGGTCTTTTAAAATGTATTTAAGTCTAACACTTATTAGCAGTAGAAGCTTGTTATAGAGTCCTACTCTATTATGAGATTAACTTGAGAACTTAAAGACATTCCAAATTTTGTCCCTTAAGCAATTTAAGTGTGACAGACATGTGAGTTTAGTACATCTTCTTGAGCAAAGAATTCAAATTTTGTCCCTCTTTTTAAGTCAATTTAAGTGAGAAGACATGATGATGTTTATGTACATACGTATAGATCTATTATGCTTGAGGGAAAACACCACACTGTCCATTTTTGTATGTTTCACCATTGGTTTACCTATAATTTTGAGGTTATCTCCAAAAGTAGGGTCTTGATCCTTTCGTGAGATGAAATCATTTATAGGATTACTCTATGCTGAGGGCTTTACTTGATGAATTACCCCTTCAGTTGAGATAGATGCAGTCTAATCATGCTATATGCACGAGCTCTTATCGCCGCATTGAATCACGGAATTACTCAGGCATAGGACAGATCCAAATTGAATCCGACAAATTAGAATTGTCATACATTTAGTTAACGGGTCTTATAATATTTGTCCATAATTGACTTAGATCCCTCATATTGTTCTTTCAGAGAATGTGTGTGGATAAGTAAGAGGTTTGTCACAAACACAGTTAAGTAGAGGTTTTCCTATTCTCGTTGAAGATATGTTAGATAATCAGCTAGTTGTTCCTAATGGTTTTGGAAGATAACTACATGCAAAAATGGGTGCCATCATAGACTGGGATAGGATGGAAGGCAACCTTCAAAACTTAGGATGGGTTGTTTGAGTGGTTAGTGATACCTTTGGGAATGTCTAACACCCATTGTACTTTCATGAGAGTGGTGACACGTTTTGGATCATTCTTCGGAAAATTCCTTATTGTATATTTTGATCTATTGTTGACAAAGGAGGAGCATTCAAGTCATCTTAGACAAGTCTTTCATACCTTTAGCAATAAGAAATTGTATGCTAACCTTAAGAAGTACACTTTCATGCAACCCCAAATGTGTTTCTTAGGTTTTATTGTGTTTACTCAAACAGATCCAGTCCCACTTTTGACCTGAAAAGGTTTACAGGCGAGTTATAAGAGATTATGGTCTAAACATAAACTTTGCACTGCAATTCAATGTTTTTGAGCATGGTTATTAACTTTCTTCGTTATGGGAGAGTTTATTTAAACGCGTTTAAAGTACTTTTACCTACATGAAAAGCAAATGACTAGATTATTAAGTGATCGAAAGAAAGAAGAATTCAATATGTATTGGCAAGCACATAAAGCAATTCCCTAGGTAGACTTAACGCAAAAATGATTGAGAACTTGCCTCACTAGCAGTGACATGACAATGGCCCTGATCTTTTCTAAGGGTATTGAGGTAGTTTGCTGAATGACTTCAAGGTAGCTATAGGCAAGGAGTTAAAGTTTTGGTAACTTCAGCCCAGATTCTGAAGGTCAAAAGTTATCAAAAATAGTCAAGTAACACTTAAGGACATAGAATACACAAATCAGAAGCGAAAAGGCAAAGTCACTTTCAGTGTTTTTGTTGAAAAAAAATCATGCACTTTTCAGATTTTATTTTTAGTAGACTTTAATCACCGATTTTATCTTGTCATACGGAGCCAATGTTTTGGTAATTTTATGATCAATTTCCATAAAATCATCATTTTAAGATTTTTTTTTTTTTTTTTGGATGATTTTAGTCACTGATTTTCTTGCCATGGAATATTTTTGTGATCTTTATCAATCAATTTTTCTCACAAAATCATCAATAAAACTTAGGCCCCCCCTAGCAGCTAATTGCCCACTGCCCACAGATGAACTGTTTAAAATAGGAGCAAAGGGGGAGTGATGGAGCTCAAACTTGGCCCTTTCAGTGGCAAGTGGAGAGCTTTACAATAAGCTACTTTTTCATTTATATATGTTTGTGCACACAAAATATATTATCTCCCTTAAAACTTATCTACGGAATGAACTATTTAAAGTATAACTTTAATACAAAATTAAAAAAATTAAATTATCTTATTGTCAAATTCCATTAACTGCATGGTAATCTTCTTAATGAGTTTTTTAAAATATATTTTATATAGACAAAGGAATCATAAATTAGTAAAGAAAATTATAAATATTTTTAAACAAAATATAATTGTTTGTATATCATCATTTGTTTTATGTCCTTAAAATACACCTAGACTACATAGATTATCATTTTAATATTAAATTTGTTTTCAAGTATTGCTTATTATTGCCTTATCATACATATATTGTTTTCCTTCAAAAAAAAAAAAAAATTCAATAGTTTTTATCATTTCTTAGAGTTCTTTTCCAATATTTCTATGAGCTTAAATCAATTTCCATCTTATCAAAAACTTTTTCTAGAGCTTAGGATTTCCATCTCATATTTCCATAAAATCCAACTATTTATATTTTGTGAATTTATGATATTGCAGGTACTATTTGTAACAGCACAAAAGAGTTCATCTTACTCTGCAAGACCAGGCCATCCCACCAAAAGGACACCTTAGATAACTTAATTCCCAATGTAAGTTGAATATGAAAGACATATTGGGTGGTTTGAATTCCTCCAAGACTACACTTCTATTTCGCAACATCCCTATGGGGTAGAAAATAAGGTTGTTGATGCCCTTATTATGTTGCCACTGTCCTCCACTCTATGAGTAATAAAATGGCAGGGTTTACATGAATTAAGGATGAGTCTCCTACTTGTACAGATTTTGGTACTATTTTTAGCGTATCTTTTAGACGTAGTCCTAAGCATAGAAGTTGTGCAACAAACTTTCTCACTTGGGATTGTGTTACATCGTTTCTCACAAGTGAGTTTATTATGCTTTCCATCGTTGTCTTTCATCTTACAAGAGTTTTCGTAGCTGGGTGATGTTTATTCTATTTGCTGGAGTAGTTTGACAATCTATGCTTTTGGTAAGTGGGTAAAAGTATAGGACTCTAGTTTGAAGATAGGTTTTTCTTAGCCTTTGTTGAAAAGTATTTTTTTTTGTATGAGTAAGTTAAGAGAAGAATTTTATTTAGGACTAGAAGCATGCTAAAATAGCGACTCAGTGTATAGAAAAGAAAGGCAAAATACTCACTCCTTTACGATAAAGCAAAAACTGTCATAAAGCATGTAAAAAAAAAAAAAAAAAAAAACCCTCCCTCATGGAAAACCCACCAATCATTGACTCACAAAGGTGGACGGGACCATCTTTTATAAGAACAAATTAGTCTCCCGACCAAAGTAGAGTTAAGAAAGGAAGTTTTTCAGCCTTTGAATGGGACAGCAGCTTCAATCTTCAAAGCGATTCTATTCTTAGTCTTCCAAAAGTCCTAAAAATGCAATAGAGAACCCGCTCTCACCCACAGTCTGCACTTCTTTCCCAAAAGGAACCAAGATCCAACCCAAAACAAGAGTTCTCCTAACTGACGATGGGAACACCCAAGACATCAAAAAGGGTGAAAAGCCATGTCATAGCTCCACAATGCTCCGTCAAGCTTTTCATTATTGATAGGCGAGGTGGTCTTAAGTGGATTACAACTTCCCCCATTAAAAAAAAAACAGTTCTAATTTGGCTCTAAGAGCCCATCATTGTTCACCTTTTTTTTAACACTTTGTCCAACTGTGTAAACCAAACTAATACCGCACAAAGAAGCATTCTCAAGGCGAAAAGCTTTACTTTTGGTGTGGCTTACGATCCATGACCACATTCCAAATGTTTCTTCTTCATTGGAAACAAAAGCTGAGGACGACTCAGGCTCTAGGGCCTTTGTCAATATGAGACTTTGTCAGAAGATAACCATCCCTTTGTTTTCCATCCCACTGCACCACTAATCCTCCTCCTCCATGATCAGTTTTCTTGACGCACACAGGCATCAATTTAGAAGCCCACACACCTCTTCCATCGTCCTAATACCGTTAAAGAGACCTAGTAAAAGCAATAGACTATCTATAGCATCTCCCACTGCGTGGTCCGCCGGGCCAACATTCACTTGCATCCAATGCTTCTTTTGGAATCAAGCTAGATAGCGAGACTTAAGGAATCGCGCGAACGCGACAACAACATTTCAAAGTGTATCCCCACGAGGATTTTCAAGTATTCTTCTTTTCAACCTCACCTTTTGGACATTTCCTAACCACTAAAGTAGAATCTTACTCTTGACTGTAACTAAGTGGCCGGTTCCTGATATCTCTCCATAATTGCTTTTCATCAACCCTACACATAATCGCCTGCGGCTTTACAGCCCCGAGAACACCACCCTCTTTGAATCCTCCGCCCATTATTTTTTCCCCCTATTCTCTTGGTTATTAAACCTCTCATCCATTTGCACTAGCCGCTTCAACTCCCATTTGCAAGGAGGTTGCTTTATTGCACGCTGTTAGAAAGACTCTTAACTTTTCATCAGCTCAACCGCTCCCCTTTTTCTCTTATCAATGACATTATTGTTGCCCCATCTTACGCTAACTGAGGTCTCTGAACTAAAGCCCCACTTCCCCACAGGAAATCCTCTGAATCTGCTCCAACCTTAACGACCGACCACCCTTGCAATTGAAGATAGACATAAGGTAAAATAGGACAAGCTGGACAAACATACTCCTCTTAATCTAATCGGTACGTTCCTCCCTCTCCTTTAGAAATATTATTGATTTGTGTTTTTCCACATTTATCCTAGTCTCTTTATCGAATTTCTCCTCCTTCCATCCAAATTTGTCCTTTAGATGGACGTGCGAAGAAGGAGCACACCAAGCATAATCAAACACTAAAGTAAGTGGAGGGTAATCTTCCCACCTTATTTACAACCAAAGCTTCAAAAGCACAATCTACCTTCCCATATTTCTCCACATTGCCCATTGGGAACACTCACTTTTATCCAAGTTTTAAACTTATCAAACCAGCTGATATAGGCCTCAAACCAACATAAGATAGAGCACCAACTTAAGAAGGATAAGTTTTGATACTCGATCCGAGTCTGTGCAGAAAATCAGACGTATCATCCAGCAAAAATCAAATGGGAGATTTTTAACGCCCTTCTCCCCTCTACCCTAACTAGTTTAAGACAAGTAGAGAAAATCCATTAAACACTCTTTTATAAGGTAGTTGAGTGCTTTCATCAGCTGCACCCAAATAAAACAGATAAGGCCGAAAATAAGGGTCTCCCTGCCTAGACCTCTAGAGCTTGAAAAGCCTGAAAGGGTGCATTAACCAGAATTGAAAACTATAGTAGTGGACACACACCATTTTAATCAATTTGATCCATATGTATGCCCAAAACCCACTCAATTTCTTTCACAAAAACCGAAACAAAGAAAGGCCCATCCACATGATCATAACTCGTATCATGCGTGAAATCCACTACTTAGAAAATTGCTCCGTCCCTTGCTCTTCATAATTGAATCAATTGCTTTATTTGGCAATAAGCATTGCATCAATAATTCTGTCTACCCTCGAACACAAAGAATTTGAGGCACTTGGGAAATCACCTTATTCCTTAATTTTACGGCAGCTTTAACTTATTAGTCCAGTCACCATTACTCCAATTCCACTAATAATAACCCTCACACTAGGTTTGATAGCTTGAAATTGCTCAGTCTCTCTGGCTACTTCACCTCTTTTTCGTGCATCACATAGAAAGTTGCATTTCACACTCCTAACAACATTACCTCAATACTATATAAATACCTTAAAAAATTTCATCACTTCATCCTTAAACGAACTCCTACCTAAGTAAAAAGCTAAAAAGCCATGAGAACCTCTACAGGCCCGATACTTTGTCTTTGCTAAATTCGATACAGAGCAAGCCAAAAATCTCCTCCTTCGTATAAAATTGGTTTCTCCAGCCTTTGCGTGCCATGTAGGAATCAACTCTCAAAGGACAGACCCACTCTCAAGCTATTTATCACTACTCACGTAGTGGTAGAAAGCAGAAATTAATTGAAAAGCCTACCCACTTTCTTCTTATTACATTGGTCCTCGAGTGATGGCAATAGTTCTCATTAACTTTTTTTTTTTTTTTTTGATGATAAGTAAACACATCACGAGAAAAATATCTATATTAGAAAAGGTCCAACTTTAGACCTGACCCAACAGCATACAGGGGGTATATAAGAGGCGCCTAAAGCAGAACAAATAAGAGAGGGATACAAAAATCACAACCCTCCAACTAGAACCTACCAATAAAAAAACTGATAAAGAAGAGGTTCTTCATTTACAACCGACTTAGTCAAAACGCAAAGGTTACATACAAAGATTTTTCAACCTACTGAACCGAAAGCTCCTCATTTTCAAATGCAATCCTATTCTTTCCTCCATACGCCCGAAAAAGAACACAAAGGGGCTGGCCTTCCACACCTTTTTCTACGCTCTTGCCCATGTTTGATACCATGCCAACCAAGGAGGGTATCTCTAACCGAAAAAGGAAGGACCCAAATTACGCTAAAAAGAGCAAACAATAACTCCATAAAAACTCTGCCTTGGTGCAATGAATTAGATATGTCAATAGACTATTCTTCCGCACAACAAAGGCAAGTCATCTATTAGCTAAAGTCCACCTCTCTGTTTTTATATAGTTGATCCAAAGTTAAACACTAACCTAATTCTAAAAGAGCTTACACTGCAACGCAAAACCACTTTAGTAGGAACACAGGGACTTCCAAATGATGGCTTAATAAGAAACGAAATCTGAACACACACTTCTTGAGACATAGGCAGCAATAAGAGATTTAAACTAAGAAAATCCATCCTTAGTCTCATATTTACACACAAGACTTCTTATCTTGCAAATTTAGGATTTAAGCTCCTTTCCTCGAGGGATTTGTCAAAAGATAATCATCTCCACCCTGCCTCCACTCCTCCTTACATACCACCTCCTAGTCAATTGAAGGGCCTAGAGAACCTAGGGCTCGCAACACCCTTCCTCCTCACGAACGTCCCACAACCACCACTAACCAAGCCTCTTACAAAAGTACGCAAAAGCACAAGAGGGGAAAGATTAACAAACAGCGAAGTTTCCCACCCAGTTAATGGAGAGTCGACAGTTCCCATTAACTCTTTGACTCTGGCCATTTTGGTTCTTTCTTATATGCGCTTAGCCATTCGTGTTGGATAAAAAGCCTCGTGTTCTTTTATCCCCTCCCGTGACAACCACAATTTCCCTTATTTCTATCTCTAAGAACGTCTTCTTCTAAAAGAGCTACTCTCTTCTCTGTGTAAATTCTCCCAGTTTAAGCTTTTCATACTCAAAATCTTCACACTCTGTCACCAAAGAACAGATGTGTTTCCGTGATCGATCAATTTTCCTCGTATATTCCCCAAAAATTTACACCATGTTCAAGGCACATAACACCCCTACTGAGACTTCACCTTCCGACTACATCTATTGAGTTCAATTACTTTCTATCAGAAAAGGTTTCAAAGCCTTTCATCTTTGACAGAATGAAAGTCTGAGTAGTTTACCCCACTTGAACTTCTAGCAGCGCCCTCCTGTGCCTTACAATCTCAATAAAATCATTTAAACCCTCCTCTTCATCAACCACATAATTTCAAACCAAATAATTGGGATGGGAGCCATCTCGCCTCACCTCTTACCACCCTTAAGAGAAGAATTGAAAAATATATCGATGGCCTTAGACGCCAATTTTGGTGCCTAGAAAGGACAATGCTCGAGGGATCGTCCTCTCAGGAAAGTGAGTACTCTCGTATTAGCGAGATCAAGAAACCGATCAATTCCAGCATTCAACCCGATTACTTTAAAGAGTCCGCCTCTCCAAGGAAAATTGACCTACTCTTGAAAGGGGGCAAATTCCCTCAATAGTCTCAAGTTCCTGACGACATAACTCTCTGAGAATCTCCTCATGGCAGGGCGTAAAAATAACTCTATAATATCCTCTTACTTATTCGCCTTCGAGTGGTATCTGATCATGTTGAAAGTCTCCTGCCACAAAGGAGGCACTTAGGGAACGTAAGCTTCTCAGACCAACGTAGCCCAGCCTCCAATGAACCCTTAACGCTTCAGCGGAAAACTAAACAAAATCTGTTTAGCTTCCAGATATCATACACTGAACACAAGAACGAATTTCCACCGCCACTCATTTACAACGACCTTTTCCAGCTTCGAACTTTCTGCCTCATCCTCACCAGCTCTTAACAAAGCTTCCTGTTATTATCCTCGCCCCCTAAAACTAATTTATCTCACATCATAGCTTTGTACTCTCCCATCTCAACAACCTCACTAAGGCTTTAAAGTCTCCTAAACAATCGCAATGCAAACCAAAGAGGATAAGCCTCATATTTCTTTCTCTCAGATGAAAACCTCTGAAGCATTCCTTGCCTTCCTCCACTCGAAGACCCCTTTTCAAATGCTTTGATCTCCACGAAAAAAACCAGTAATACCACCTCTGCTTATGCTCGTATATTTGCATCTACCACAAATTACTTTGCCTTTTTGTTGAAAGTGATGATGCTTGAATAGTGTCCCAACGTTGTACCTGTTAGTTAGGTAAGGGTAAGAAAAACACACAGCACAGGTTTGTACCACTCTCATTTCTATGATTCCACCCACATACACCTTGGCAATTGTTCTTTAGTTTAGTTTCACTAGGTGGCTAGCCGCAATACTTCAGACGCTACAGGTCAAGGTTTTATTTTGGTAATTGTGGATGGATTGTCTAAGATAACCCATTTTACCCTATGTTCAAAGAGTGTTGATGCTTCCTATGTGGCAAAGTCATTTTTGAATGAAATTGTAAGTGGTTTACCTTCTACCATAGTGTTTGATAGGGATGTCAAGTTTGTTAGCTATGTCGCTCTGGACAGATGCTTGTGAAAATTCGTATCTGGACTATATAATTTTCTCAGTCTTCCTGCCTGCTTTCCCATCCTCAATGACTGTTAGACAGAAGTTGTTTAAATTGGCCTAACCTAGGTGATTTGATTTAAAGGATGCTATACGTTGGCTAAGTTTGAACTGAGTAATTAGAGATCTCTGGTTGGTTTACTCAATCGCCTGAGCTTTACTTTACAACCACTCTTGTTTATGCAGTCCATAGGAAAAAGTCATTTGAAGTTTGTTCAATTTTCCATTAGTGGTAATTATCAAACGTTGCCAATGACCATTGAATCTTGTTCTTTGCTACTCGTATTTTTATCATTCTTCAATTTTCCTGCCCACTCTTTGTTTGACCTTATTTCGAGCTTACATGCTAATGATAACAACAAAAATTGTTTAATGTAAAATGATTGATTATATATCTTGTTGCAGTATGTACCATCAAAGGAATACTTTTTTTTGAGAGCTTCTGGAGATGACGATATATTTATGATTGATAAAATTCTGTCCACTAACTGTTACGCTAAAATTCCCTAAAGCAACGCTCATGGCGCACTTATCCACTTGGACCCCTTTATATCCTTTATCCTTATCATAATTGACTCTCTGATTTCAGAGTTTCATTGCAATAAAACTATAAGTTCAGTTTATCAATGTGGCAAAGACTCTTATTTCACACGATCTGAGGCACATTTGAGTCACTACTGTTGCCTACCTATTGTCAGACAAGTCGTCTTTTACTGATTCTTATGTCTTGGTGCTCTTCCTGTATAGATCTGAGTTTTGTTTACTTTAGGCGGATTCATTATGTGGTTCCCTAGCTGGTGATGGATTAACTCTTTTTTGCCTTCCTTGTTAATAGAAAGATCAATCTACTATCACGAGAGATACTTTGATTACTGATTTAAGGGTTTCCCGTTTAATTTTCAAACTTCTTCTTGTTTTTGTTTACGAGCAATTAATTGCAACGATCGAACATAGTGTTACTGTTTTATTTTCTAGGTGAAGACAAATGATGGAATAAAGAAATGTATAAATTCACACTCTTATGATTATGATCATTACATATTAGAAAGTTGATGAGAGTTCGCTATAGGAAATGATCAATATTTTACTTTTTGATGTTATTTGTTGTTATTTTTGGCTTTTTTATATTTAAGATTGATAATTATTATTTATAGAGTTGGACTAATTAAAAATTAGTTTCCTACTAAGAGTTAAAGGATTGTCTATTATCTTATATTAGTTCAGTTGGTTGTCGGCCATAGTGATGTTTAAATTATTGTTAGACTTTATTGAAAATCTATTAGATATTTCATGAATTCTCTTGGAATTCTTCTCTACTTTTTATTTTTTCCCCTATATATCTTTCGTGATTGATTGTCTTGCATGCTTCTTGTTTTTTAGTTTCAAGTTTATGCTGCTTAAGTATCATCTCTCATAATATATATTTTTTTTTCAAGGCTCCCATGATCACCGAGTATCACCTTATATAATTTTCTTAATTTCCAGCTAGTGGAAGATTGATAACAAGAAAGGGATTATGACATGAAGTGTACAATACAAGAACAATGGAATCAAAGGTAGAAAAAGTTCTCAACAAGATTGATTTGGCCAACAAAAAACTCGGGCAGTTGTAAGTCGCGATCATAGCACCTACAAGAATCAGAGTTGCAATTCACAGAATTAATTCAATATCGAAGAGAATTGAGGAATTAAGGGACACAGAGCTTGAGCCACAGCTAGAGGAGTTAATTTCAGGGTACGTGTTTATACACTTCTCATTATCATTTAATATATAATAATGGAAATTCATTTGGATCTACAAGATTTGGATACTCACAATTTTGACCTAGCTGCACCCTGTAATATATATCAGAACTTCAAATAGTCCAAGAAATATCCATATATTTGTATAGATGTAATATAATTTGAGATTTTATATCATAAAGTTTATTATAAAATACAATATAAATATAGTTGTGCGTTGCAGCTACCTTTATGAGCTCTATGTCTTCGTGAAATTAATCTAACTTAATTGATGGTTAACTTTCTAATGATGTCTAATGTAGAATTCATTTAATGGAATGATAAAAAGTAAATGAAAATATTTCCTCGACTATTTTGTGCAGGAGCTTGTATTGCTATAAGTTTAGGCTATAATTTAGTTGTCATGCATATCATTGTATAGCACACATTTTTATTTTCAATTCACAAATCTCATCATGATCCCACTTTTACGTTTTAAGATGATCGGACATCCTCCTCTTTCATCTTGATTAAGTAAACTAGCTGATTTGCTTGTCTAATTTTTTTCAGAATATCAGCAGGGTAAACTACACCATCTATAATGTCTAAAAATAAGGTAGTTTATATATTATAACACATAGAAGGATGTCTGTCGAATTTTTAATGCCCAGGGCACATGCTTTGCTAACCTAGCTTCCAGAATTCTCGAGGCGAGGTTAACTTTATCTCCCTAAGTAAACAAAAATTAGGCTGGTTGTGCAATTAGTTTGATTTTGAAGGGAAATATTGTAGTTTGATCAAAATCTCTCTCCCTTGTAACAAACTCCATCTACAATTTGAACCTTCTGTCTCTCTTTCCAATATAAGATACCATGTTGCTCATAATTCTCTAACTTTGAATTATGAAATTTCTATTGTTAGTTCTTCAATCTCTCACGTCACTTCTGATGTTCTCTCTGTAGCTGGGTACAAACGCAACCTTGCTCTACATGCCCTACAGTACCTGTTTCCTGCAACCTGTTATTTTTCCCATCGTAGCAAGGCATTTCTACACACTCATTTGCCTGAGAAGTCCTCATACTGTTCTATCATGATATATGGAAAAATCAAAGAGTTTTAACCCAACTATAACATTGACTAAAAAGATTTGCAAGGAAAAGCACACAGTCACAGAAGCTTAATCCTGTAAATAGCAAAATAGAAGAGCTTTTTTCTTTCTGCCGCAGTTACTGTAGAGCATTCAAAGGGGGAACAATAGAAAAAAAAACAAAAAAAAAAAACATATACATGGACCAATAGAACTCCATTTGAGACACCTTAATGTGGAAAATGAAGAAGCTGATACTAACAGTGTGTTTTATATGGGGATTTGCAGGTAAAAGGAAAGAATTTGAATGTAGTAAAGAAAAAATGTTTTTTCTCTGTTTTTCATTATTAATTTGTTACTTGCACAACCATACAAGAGTAATTATCGAAAGAAATGTATGTAATTAGACCATATTAAATCACAAATCTTCCAACACCCTTCCTTAGTGGGTGCAAAGAAATTTTGCATTCCAAGCTTATCTAAGATTTGATGAAATGTCAAACTAGGGAGACCCTTGGTCACTATGATCACACCTTGGATTTTAGACGTACAAATTAATACTCAAATACAAAATTAGTGCTGCTAAAACTTGGGAGACAAAAAATAAATGCTAAGTTTTAGGTAGTAGTTTTAGATCCGAAAATGATGTGGAAACACATATTAATAGAAAAATGGACTGTATGCTAAACCTTTGGACATGGAATTCAACAAATATAATCTGTTTTTTCACATGAAGAACTTTGTACATAAGTATTTTGTACCAATAGCAAACACCTACCATGATTCACTAAAGGTAGCCCATACTACAAGTGTTAAAAAACAAAGATAAATTACATTATTTCTTCAAAATGATTTAATCTTTCTTGTAATGCCTAAGCACGGTCAATAAGGCCTCAAAAACACTCTAACAATGAAGTAAACAACTATGCCAATCCAATAGACATGCACAGCTCAAGCATTAAACCCCAACAGCTGTTTTTTGACCTTGCATCTAAAGAGAAG
>JBAPGN010000448.1:0-27771 GCA_037355405.1 Vitis amurensis | reverse complement strand
GAGGCTCAAGTTGTTATTAGCAACTGTCCCTTGAGGCAATCAAATTCACCTTTCCTTCATTCTTCACCTAAAACCAAAGTTGGACTTTCTGAGACATTTTTCTTGTTGAGGGAGAAATACGACTTTGAAGAATACATGTATGAAATGGATACTGTCCTTCTTTGGAGGCTTCAAGTTTTTTGAAATTAGCAACTATCCATACTTGCAGTACATAAACTTCACCTTTCTCTTCATTTTTTCTAAACCAAAGTTGATTTCATAGACATTTTTCTTGTATTTGAGGAAAAAAATAATCGACTTTAAAATACACTGTATAACATGGATAAGGATGCTTGAGTTTATCTCCAAATGAAATTCTTTGCAAAAAGATCCTACAACATAAATTCTTGTAAATACCAATATATACCTTGGTTTCCTCTTTTTCCATTGAGGACTTCACGTTCTTCATTTCAAGCCAACTGATTCAACTACTCACGTACCATGACCTCACGCTTTTCCTCGTTCATTTCTTAATTAAGGCCAAAGTTGGGATTTCTGAGACATTTTTCTGATTTGAAGAGAGAAATACTCGACTTTGAAGATATAATGGTATGAAACAAGATAATGATTGCTTGTCTAATCTCAGATGAAATCTGAAAAAGAAAATTCCGAACATAATGCTTGTAATACCAAACAGTAATCACCTGTTCTTTTCCATTGGATGCTCCATAGATCTCCTCATTAGAACTACCTGTACTTACAGGTGCACCAAACTTCACCTTCTCTCATTCTCTATCTAATACCAAATTGTTCTGAGACATTTTCTTGATTGAGAAGAAATTATCGACTTTAAGTATATACTGTATATAATGATAATGGATTGATGTCTCACAATGAAATCTGAAAAAAGAAAAATCCGACATAAAGTCTTGTAAAATACACCAACATAATTACCTTGTTCTTTCTGGGTTGAGGCTCAACTTCTTGATTAGCAGCGATCCACTGGCATGGTACGATCAAACCCTTCATCTCTTCATTTCTTCAACCTAATAACCAGACGTGGCTTTTCTGAGAATTTTCTACTGCGGGAAAATCGACTTTAAGATATATATTATGAAATGGATAATGGGTTGCCTATTTTTTATTTAGATGTCATAAATATCTTGCAGATTAGCCAAGTACGAATTTCATTTGGTAATTTATGATGGCTGGCCTGGTTGGACCATCCAGTTTTGTGATGAGGATACAAAGAAGAGATGAGAGAGAGAGAGAAATATCAAATGAAATCTTGAAAAAGAGAAACCCTAAACTTGGGTTTCTTGTAAATACCAAAGGTACCTACCTTGATTTCTTTTTCTTTTTCCTTTTCCCCTTGAAGGCTTCAAGGTTTCTTGATTAGCAACTGTTCCACTTGCAGATCCATCCAACTTCAATTTTTTCTTCATTCCTTCATCCAGTCAAAAATTTGGCCTTTTCTCAGACATCATTTCCTCTGAATATAATAGCATGAAAATCAATAATGAATGCCTGTTTTCTTTTTAGTTTAGATGTCATGACGTTATATATTTGTTACTGAGGCAATATTTCATTTTCATTAATAAATTAGCTTCAAAATCAGTAATCTCACTTCCACGCTTGACAAGCGAGAGCACCTTTGCTATCACGTCATTGCTTCTTTGTTAATAATATTAATTTATAGAAAAAAACAAAAAGAAAGAAAGAAAGAAAAAAAAAACCCAACAACAAAGAAAAGAACGACAACAATTTTTCAAGTCCATTTTAGAAGAAAATGCAATAAAATTTAATATGTCAGATTAACCATAAAAAATGCATTTAAAGAAGCATTCATATCGGTAATGAGATATTTATTATGGACTAGGTTTGCATGTTATTGAAAATGCTAGCTAGTCTGTTATAATAGATCGACACGGTAATATATTTATTATGAAGAAAAATATATATTTAAAGAGTACTTTTAAAAACATATATCAATGAAAACATGACATGATTTTCATTGCACATTCGATCCATATTAGGCTCTACTTTTTTCTATGGACTTGCACTTCTTTAAGGCTCAAGTGCTATGAAGTCAACTCTGACATAAGTATGATTGTGTAACAAAGGCTAAATGATGAAATGCATAATGACAACAATAAAATTGAGAGTTAAAATAAAAATTAATATGAAAACGAATTTTAGTTGAGATATCTAGAAAAAAAAAAAAAAAAGGAAATGGGAATATGAGTAGGAAAAAAATTTGAAAAGTGAAATTTTTGTAGGAGTGCTCAAGCACCTAAGAATGGGCTTAAGTGCTCAAGATCAAATTTTCCTAGTTTTGAGAAATTCCCAAAATTCATGTTCTTTCAATTACACATTAGATTAATCTTTCTCAAAAATTCATCCATTCCACTAGGGTTTAGCCTGTACATATATGTCTAATATTGATTACTCTCTATACTAAACTACGCATTAACTCAAGCATTTGCCATATTCTAACTTTTGTGAGGATCACATTCTCCTTAGAAGTGAGAATCTAATAAAGAGCATGAAAGTATTGCATCACAAATTGAAATTAATGGAATAGTATGTAAGTCCAAGTAAGTAGTTAATTCTAGGTAAAATATGTACCTATTTCTTCATATTTAATGAATATTAACTTTAAATTCTCTAACCTCATGGTTTTTACATTCCTGAAGTCTTTTAAAGACTTTATATGTGGCATTCCACATAAATTGTCCATGTAATTGTGTGATTGGAAAAATTAGATTAATTAACAACTATCAATCTAATAAGAAAAATCCAAAAAAATTGTTAATCTTTGGGCAAAAAAAAGACAACCTATTTCACTCCCCCAATCCCCGATCAAATCTAAACTCCCAACCGGTGTTAAAACATGAAAATTTTAATTTTAATTTTAATTTTTTAAATATTTATTATATTATAATATTTAATCCTATTAAATCTTTGCAATCATGGATCCAAAGAAATGATTCCATCCAAAACAATCACAATCCCTACATGCAACAAGCACTCTATAGAAAGCTTGTATAAAGTTCTTTATAAAAATGTAAAAGGAACAAGTTTGGAATTCAATTGAATTCAAGTACTCCATGAAACTGAGGATTGCCTAGATCACTAGTGAACTCAAGCCCAAACAAGATTGAGATAAAAGGGACAAGGGTAGTGAGGCAAATACTTAGACTCTTAATGGCATCTTCGATGGAGGGGAGGGAGAGGGATGAGTCGTGACAAGTTTCACAGGATAATAACATGTAAAGCATGCTAAAGAGGCATGAGACATTCTCTTAGTAATGCATTAGAACACTTAAGCTTTGAAGTTGTCTAAGATACACATGCTCACTGTTAGATTTGAGAGCATATAAAAGCAAGATGATGAGTTTCTAATTTCTATTTAGAGTTAAGTGATATAGAAGAAAAAAAAAGTGATTTAAAAGTTACTAGAGAATACCGAGGTCTCTCCCTTAGAATTGTTTCAATTGTGACTGTTAAGAAGAACAGAAAACATGACTCTTAAGGGATGCATGAATTTGTTATCCCTATAGACAAGGAATTCATTTCTACTCTTTAAAAAATCTATGACACCTTGAAGCCTATTGAATAAACAAAAAAAATTTGATGTATCTAGTGAAAATATATTTTGAATTATGGTGATCTAGCCTTAATAATAAGAAAATTTAGAAATATAGTGAATATTAAAAAAAAAAAAAAAAATTTCAAAAACTAGACTCAAAGAAGGGAAAAAGAATTGATAATACATTTAAAGAAAAAGAAAAAGCCTCATCAAATAGTAAGAAGATTGAATGTTTTAACTATGAAGACAGAACCAAGACTATGGCTCATCCTTAGCTCTAAAATTTTTAAACAACTATACAATGCCATTAGATGTTTCAAAATGACTGAAGAGAATCTATTTGACGCTGAACGAAGCAGTATCATCCATACTAAATCTTGTTGCATTTTTTGGCATCTATAAATTTAGATGATCATTTGAATGATATTAAATATGATGATAACTTAGAATGCAAATTTGATAATTTAGAAGATGCACATAAAGCCCTTCTTGAGGAAAGTTTGAAACTTAATTAAGGCAAAGAGCTTGAAAGTGAATAATAATGCTTAAGATAAATGTCATATATGATTCACTTAAGTTTGAAAATGCTAATATTCTTAATGAAATCTCTTCCTTGAAAAGTGAAAAGGAATTTTTATTTTTTATTTAGAAAAAATAAGATTTCTAGAGAATGAACTATGTATTTGAGAAAAATAGACCCCTATCTTTAGAAATTGAAAGAATGGGAAAAGACTTGGCCTTTAAAAGTGAAATTTTTTATCCAAGGACTAAAATGTCAAACAAAATCATTAGCAAAGGGAAGACCAAAGGAGATGAAAGAGGCTTAGGGTATGTGAGACAAAATAAGACTTCTAATAGTGAAAAAACAATATTTGTTAAGGGCCAAGGAAGTGTGTCATCCCTGAAAGCCTCTATTAGTTAGCACTACTCTCATAATGACAAACTTAGACGCACTTAAAGTAAGTATTATAGTAGACTCTTTCATAGCGTTCAATCAAATGAGAATAGGTTAATGAATTCCAACCTCCAAAAAAGTAAATCTTGAATGTTAAGTGAAAAATGGGTATTGCTCAAATACTACTTGAATAATAACCGAAAGTCTAATAGGGAACACCTAAGGGGGTGAATGGGCGATTTTAAAAATTTTAAAAAATATTTTTTAATTATAACCAACTTTTTATCTTAAGAGATATTAGGGATGTCCTAAATTGATTATACCTAAAATCTTTATTTATATTAAAATATGATTTTTAATTTTTATGAATACCCTACAATTTTTTAGGGATAATATAATTGTAAATATCTATTGAGATATGTTAGGAATAATAAGATCATCCAAAATAACTAACCTAATAAACTCAATAACAACTTAACAGATCAATAAAAATATATCCTAAGAGAAGTTATGGATAACATGGTTATAAGTATAACCACTACAACCACTAAGACAACCAACCTAACAATCTCAAACGCAAACTATCAAATCAAACTAAGATAATTAATATCATCAACCAGAATATAAGCAGTAATGAAAAAGATATACACTAAGACACAAGATTTTTATGTGGAAAACCCTCACAAACTATGGAGATAAAAAACCACGAGGTCTTAGATTTACTGATCTAAATCCACTATTTGAAATCAAGTCACACAGATTTACCTGGCCGTTTTACCCTAAAGACTTACTCTCTAGTACCTACAACTTGATCCACGTCCGTGATGCAGTAACTACTTGTCGCTCCCTAGTAGATCCTTCAATCCCTTTTTAGGGATTATGGTCTTCAACCAACAATTCAATGACACAAATCCTTGAATGAGAGAGAATGGGAATGGTGTGGCAAATTAGGCTTTCCCCTCAAAGAGTACCTCTAAAGAATAAGAGATCTCTAAACTCTTAGCCTGAATCTCTAACCCTCTAAGGGTTATTAGGGAGGTATTAATAAGCAAAAGCCATAAGGATTTTGGTATCTTAAGTTTCCAACTTATAGTTTGAGTGAAATTCATTTAAAATATGTTTCTAAACTCGGTAAGACTATCATGACCGCTTGAACGAACTTAGACCACTTGAGTAGGGTTAATCGCTTGAGCGATCCTTGCTTCTTTGGAAAATCATTTTAAAATATTTTAAGTCCAAAAATGATACTGAACCTTTTATACCTCAAATAAACCTCATATGCCACAAGCCATACATTTTTAGATGTACCTGTGAGTTCTCGATTGGACAAACAACAACCATTGATCTTCAATGGAGAGCAAGTTACTATCTAAAAAGACTTTTTTGGCCAAACATAAATTGAAGCAAAATTATCAACAAATACATAAGATTGAATGCCCTAACATTAAGAAATGGAAGAAGTCTCACACTAAGTTTGACTAGGAAGATTTATACACATGCCTCTAAGTCAAACAAAGGCTGGATCAACTAGGTACATGTGATTGATACACTGGGGCTAGAAAGTTATTTGATATGGCATGCTCTAGGAACATGACTATATAAATCATCTTAAGCACTTTTGAGTATTTCAATGTGTCATTCGCCTTTACTGATGGAATGTAGCCTTGATAGGTAGGATTGATAATAGAAATGAGCATTCCATAAATCCCTAGGCCCAATGTTATATGATATTAAAACTTCTACATTCTAGGGTGTTTAGAGATGTCTCTGAATTTGGGTTCCCAAAAATCCTTTTGCCAATTAATATTTTGGTTTTATGATCCTTTATGTGGCAAGTGAGTGATTTAAACATTATTTTTTTTCTTTAGCTTTATTTTATGTGATAATATACAAGCTAATTTTTCTCAATTCATACTATGCAGAGAATATTTTTTTTTTCATCATATATGTCCTAATAAGTACATTCTATTTCTATCTTACACTATTTTACTACATGTTCATGTGGCTACACTTCTTAGTGACTTAAGATATAAAAAGTAAAGAGACACATGTAAAGCCTATTTGGCTGTGTGATTAAAAAATAGTTTTTTATTTTTAATAATAGAAAATTATTTTTAAAAATTCATAAGAATGTTTGGTGATTGTTCTTTATTTTTAAATTTTAAAATCAAAATTAAATATAAGAATAATTTTTAGAGAACAAGTAGAAGTTATTTTTTCTAATTTTAAAAAACAAAAGGAAAAATAAAGGAATAAAAAAAAATCATAAAATTGAATATGATACCATTCTTATTTTCTCTCCACGATCCAACACAGATACCAAAATTTTTTAAATATGATATTTATTTAAATTATACATATTTTGTGAATTTCTTTTTAACTTAGTAAAAAAAATTTCAATAATCAAATAAATTTCAAATCAGACTTTATTTTATACATAGAATTTATTAATTTTTAAAAAAAATTCAAACTCAAAAATTGATTTAATTGGTACAAAAAAGTCATGGAACTTAATAACATTAGAAAGTCATAGAACTCAATAATATAAGAGAGTAATGAACTTAATAAAATAAAATTCATTTTGAATGTCTTGGTTAGTTTCTTATTTACATATAATTATATTTTTTCAATTTTTTTCATTAGGCAAATAAACTTTAAGTTAAGGAAAACTTACTGCGTTGGATTCATTAACAAGTCTAATAGTTTTTAAAAATAACTTGAAACTCAAATGATGATCAAATTAATATAAAAAATTTTTAAACAAAAATTGGTTTAAAAAGATTCTATTGTTTCTCTTATACATAAACGTGTTTCTCTTATACAAATTTAAAAAATTTCTATTGTTTCATTAGATAAATAAACTCGAAATTAAAAAAGAATTAATGTGTTGGATTAATTAAAGACTCTAGTAATTTCTAAAAGATAACTTGAAACTCAAATTGTAATCCAATAATACCAAAAATTTATGGACAAAAATTGATCTAAAATGATTCTATTGTTACTCTTATACATATAACCATATTTTTCGATTTTTTTTCACTATGCAAATAAAATTGAAATTAAATAAGACATAATGCATTGGATTTATTAACAAGTTTAACAATTTTTTTAAAATAATTTGAAACTCAAATAATAAACCTATTAATACCCCAAATTTATGGATAAAGTTGTTCTAATGAACTAATTGTTTTCTTCATATTAATTATATTATAATTTCTCACTCAGAAAGAACTCAAACAAACAACACTTGTATTAAAAATTATTAACTGGTTTAATTTTTTTAAAAAAGGCTTTTCTTTCACATATAATATTTATATTTTTATTTAAATTTGTCTCACTCGAGAAATAGAACTCAAATCAAACAACACTTTGTCTTAAACCCATAAAAAAAAAAACAATAAAATATTAATTGTTTAATTTATTTTTATAATCCAAATAGAGTATGTGTGATAATTCTCCAATATTACGCATCTATAATTTCATATTCAAAAAAATTATTATTAGACGAAATTGATGAAAGTATTGAGTCATACCTTCTTATTTTAATTCTATATACATCAACTATGGTTTTTTGAATTTTTTTCAACGTCCTGGCTAAATTGATTCTAATAAAGTGAATAAAAATAATAATTAATTCTTTATGAATAATTTAATTTTTAGAAGAATTGATATTATTTTTGGAAAAAACCGATGTAATACCAATTGCATATAAATCACAAAAACGAAACTATTTCATAATTGAGTACTAAATGCAGCATGTAATGAAAAAATTTGAACTCATTTATATGTTAAAAAGATAAATTTATTCATTATTTATTTTAAATACTATTAGTCAACATTATCTCTCATGTTTAAAATTTATGGTACTCTATCTTATTATTATTAACAAAAAACCGGATAATCAATTAAATGCTTTGTAGGAAGAATTTAATTCCATAATTTTATTATTCTAAATTAATATTTATATTTATTCTATAATTAAAAAAAATAATTCTAATTAAACTTAAAACTTGAAATTAACATATTACTTATTAATATTAATCATCTAGTTTGTTCATACTAAAAAATATATTATTTTTTTATTTATTTATAATTTCAAAACATAAAATTGAATTCACCTTTTTTTATAATACTCCCCATAAATAGAAAACTTTTTAAAAAGAACTTTACCAATAACCAAAATTGTCTTTGTGTGTTTTAAAAAATAAATTTCAATCATAAACCCTCCCCATAATTTTTTAATAAAATTCTAAAAACTCGTTTTTTCCTTTCCCATAACCTAAAAATTGTTCTTTTAAAACAAGAAAGCATGGCCAATAACGGGCATAACTTTTCTGCTTTGAAACATGGAAGCAATCTCTGATGCATAATAACAACTGTTATTCATGTGATTCTGTGGCCTGCCTATGTATAGCATTGTTCTCTAGTAAGCATGTGCCATCAGTGGGTCTTATCCCACATTCTAAATAAAAATAGGGAAGGTCAAATATACTGAGGGTTTCTTATGTGAAAAAATACACACTAATACTATTAGAGCTTCTACATAAACTTAATATGGAAATAAAGACTTGATGATGTTTTGTTTTACTGTGTTGATATAGACATAAAACTCAAAAATATTTTGACATTTTCTAGTCTACACTAAAATTAAGCATAATATATTAAAAATATGTACATCAATTAATAGACAAGTTTCCACTTTAAGTTACGTCGGATTGTGATAATTATAGTGTTTACTATTAATAAAAAGCCAAAAAATTTGACTTTTTAATGCTAGTTGGAGCTCCAAAAAACATACAATACCCATATAACTTAAACCTTACTACTCATTAAAAAAAAGATAATAATCTAATCTAGTAAACTAAATAAGAATGATGAAATAGGTAATATCTCAAATTAAATACTAAATAAATACCATAATGGGAAACCCTCACATTTCTTCCAAACATTGCATGAAAGAACCACTTATACTCGTGAGAATCTAATCCTCATCTATACCCGAGTTGCTCAAAGAGTGATGTATACTTCTCACAATTATATGGTATCCCACAACTTCTTATTGAGAGCAATACTTGTTTATTGAGAGTATGAGATGAAAAAAGAAAAATCTGTTTTATCCTCAATACATATATACAATTTGCAATATTGTACATCGCATTTGCCCGACCTATTTTTTGTCCTTACTATGTAAAATAATAAAGGCTTTTGTGGTTATACCTTTACTTATATAATTCAGAAGGGCTTACTGATTGGTGTTGTTACTAAACCATAATTCTCGCTAGCAAGTCCATGAATGGAAACTAACGAAATACGAGTAACACATTTTTGTTCTTACACAATAAAGAGCCTTGAACCTTTGATTTCCGATGAAGCAATAACCATGAAAATAGACTTTAAAGAGAAAGTGACTCTTTTGTTTTTTAAAATAGCAATTGTATTCTTTCTTTTTGCTTTTTTCCAGGAGAGAAAAAAGTAATCCGGTATGTCTATCACCATTTATTTGTGATATGTTTATGATAACAATAAGATCACAACCTATCGGAGAAAGCCATATTCCTAAATTCTTTTGTTTTCCAGCCCGAGAGAGAAATTTAGAGAGAGAGTAAAGAAAAACAATTAAATTTAGTATTTTATGAAATAAACTTGGCAATTTATGGGTGATGTTATTAAAAGCTCCTTAGAAATCTGCTTCCCTTCTTATTAATATCTCCCAATTTATTGGGTTGGTTTGGAGTTGCCACACTAGGGCACCCAAACCAGACTCCAACACTATCGCACATGTAGTTGTATCCAGAATAACATTATTTGGATATATAAGACATTCCAATGTCCATGTGACACAGTAAGTACTTAAATATTAGTAAGCATCTATAACCATAAAAATGCTTTTAGAGTGAACTTAGATCACATATAAGGTCCATGAAAGTAACAAGTAACTATTTGGCTCTATAAATCAAACAAACCAAGGCTTCTTCCAATACTATATCTATTAAAAGTGATGCATGGTAGATGTACATGAATTATTTTTATATAAACAACATTGCTTCTAATTTTCGACATTTGAGATAAAACGTATTTCCAAGTACATTTCATTATACACATTTTTATTTCATTATTTATAACCCTTTATATCATATAATAAAAACATTGTATAATCTTATTTGTTTATTCATATAGAATATATATGGACTAGTTTGTGGTGTTGTTGAAAAAGCTAGTTGGGTGTGTTTAATAACTGGCACATTTAATCTAATGTATTATGCCAAACAGGAAATATAATTAAAGAGTGACTTTAAAACAAACAATACATCAGAAGTGTAAAAAATAATAGACATATTTTATTCATATACGTTAATAATATTGATGATAATTTTTTAGGGTCAATGTAGACACTTTTGTTGATCTTTTTTTCTAGACTGTGCATTATCTGATAGACTCAGTGGTCCGCTCTATGAATCCAACCTTGAGTACAACTAAGGCAATAAGTATGTGATTAACAGAGGAACGCGCTAATGATGTGAAAACGTTCATATAACTGTGGACAATCAAAGAAAGATTGAGTGTTAAAAATAAAAATTATTTTGTAAAGAATTTTAATTCTGAGATATCTAGAAACACAAAAGGAAAATAGGAATTTGGGGTGAGAAAATATATGAAATGAAAATGAAATAGCTAATTTTTGGAGTACGAGTGCTCAAGCACCCACGCAAGATAGGAGTGGCTTCAGATACCTAGCTTCACATCTGTCTCATAGTTTTGAGACAATTATTCCAAAATAATCACCTGACTTTACTACATCTCCTTATTTATGATTAAACTTGGATGTTTTAGTTAGAAATTGTATCATTCCTAACTCTAGCCTAGGGTTCAACCCTGTACAGAGAGTGCAAATTGAAGCATTTCGTTCTTTATATGTCTATGTTTTACGTCATTACTCTTTGTGCTTAATTCGACATTCTCACAAACATTTCCCTCCCTTATTTATTTGCATCTTGTTGTACAGTAGGAATACATATCATTGTATATTTAAGAAAATATGTCGAGGATTCATTCTAAGAGAGTCCGTGCAGAAAGTCTTGCGTCACAAATGTGAGAGTAGATGTGGGGTATTAGTAGTGTAAGTCTTAGTGAGTAGCAACTACCAGGTAAATATATATACCTATTTCTTTATAGCTACTGAATTTTAACTTTGTATTATTGACCTCATGGTTTTTACATTCACAAAATCTTTTGAAGCTATTATGTGTGGCATTCCCCATAAACTGTCCTTGTACTTGTATGATTCTGAATTTTAGCCAGTATAAGTTAATATATTTTGTCATTTAATATGAAGATATCGCATAAAAAAAATGTAAAAATTGTAATATCCTCTTTGGCCTAAATATTAAAGGATAACTTGTTCACATCCCCGGCAACTGTTTAGGTAAGAATAGATGACTACATATAATATATTCCAAATAATAGATCAATCTCAAACTCCCAATGCCGTAAATTGAACGTGGAAAGTTGAAAAAATTTCTAATGTTTTTCGTCATTCCTCGTATTGCCTAAACTCATATTTTCTTCTCGTCAAGACTGGCATAATTGCGAACATACAGTTGGCTATTGATTAGTTTTGACCAAAGATGATTTTATATAGAGAGAGGGGTTTCAACCAAAATCCCATTTGATGTAACCCAAATTTATGTCTAATGCCATGCCTCAATCCCTCCACATGAGTATTGGTAAACTCATCAAAGCCAAGAATTATCCCATTCCTTTTGGACCACAAGCTTGGATTTGTGTTCCTCTCAAAACAGGATTTTAGTGAAAACCAAAAGAATGCAAATCAAATGAAATTTGGTTGCATATCTTTACAAAAAGTATAATTTGAACCAAAAGGATTTCCTTAAAGTGAATTTTTGAAATGTATTTGAGCATAAAGATAACTTATGGCAGTAATTTAAAAAAATAAACCAATAAAAAAGGAAAATTTAGAATTTTTCATTATTTAACACCCAAAAACATAAGGATTGCACACAAGTACACCAAAAGAAAAAACACTAAAATGCAATCAAACAAGAATGGAACACTTCTATTGATTGATTCTTTCGGGAGACCTGAGATACAATTTTGGATGTAACACACTCGCATCAATCTACTATATTGGTTGTATGAAGATCAGAAAGTAGTAGGTCCAAGATGCTTTCATGAGTTATAGTATTTGAGGTTCTCTTAAACTTTTATACATAGTGGCCTACCAGCGTACCATCAGATCGATTGTTACATAGTCGAGTTGTAAAATTAATTTAGGGGCAATATAGACACTTGGAATAACAAATTTAACTAACGACAGCTTTATATCATAATAAAACAAAGATTATCATAGTAATCTAAGAGAGATCATAATAGAGATTATTAAGGAAAGAAAAACCAAAATTTGTATTTATTACATCAGCACATATCCACAAATTATCAACATTACCAGAATATAATGATATTAAAAAACAATTTTTTCTTTTTGCAATTTTAGTAAATGAGAATGGAAAAGATGTTCATCAAGTGCATCATCGAAACAACATCTAACTAAATTTTAATTTAAAAAGAATAAGTGAAACATAGAGATGAATCTAAACTAACATCTATTGACTAACACACATCTGATATTGCGTGGGACCATTCCCTTTAACTTACACTTTTCAATTATGATTAGCTAATCTCAATTTATTGTGTATTCTGCAATACTACTTGTATTAGTGATTTATTTTCCAAGTAATTGTCATTGGTTGCAACACAAAGTTATTTAGAAGGCCTCAAGACTATACTCTAACTTGATAGCTTTATATTTTCCCTTTTACTTATTTTATTTTATACTTTTTTCCTAACAAGCCATTTTTTTTCCATAGGTGAAATGTAAGAGCTGGTTTGAGATCCATAAATTGTTGCTCTCTAAGGTTACTTATAAACTAAGCCTCGGATTAAAAGACACCTTGGTCTTTTAAATGTAGAAAAATACAACCATAGAATAAGTTTAAAACGATAGAATGTAGTGTGATTATAGAGTTAAAAAGTGCTTTCTAAGCAAAGAATAAATCACCTCCTCCTCATATTGACTATGAAGTGTTAGAGTGGAGGAAATTATGAAACTATAATAAAATATTAGAAATAGGATGAGTCTCAATTTAATTGGCTTTAAATTAATCTGGAGTGAATAATTGTGCATGGTAATCACTGCAATTCGTGTGTCGATTGCATAGCTACAAATACTGGACTCCACACATGAAGCTGACCATGTGTATAGCAAGCAAGCATCTCTACAGTTAGAAACTAATATGGGACACACTTCATATATCAAACACTTCGCATTCATGCATCCTTGGTGGTTTAAATAAATGATGGTTTGAAACTCCAAGAGAATCACTAATTATTCTTCTGCCTCAAAGAAACTAAACGCAGCTAACTCATTCTATATTATTACCATCAAGCTTAGAGCATGCACCCTCTTTTGAATTGGCAAGCATTCTACATTTCCTACAAAAAGTTCGTATGATAATTTTGAGTTGTACGCTTAGTCAATTAGATAGGTCGATTAAACATGTAACAATGCTTGTGTCTCCTTATGAGCTAGCATGATACCAGTTAGCCTTTTGTCATGTTTTACTATACGTATGTGTTTCAAGCTGAGTGGGAGAGCTTTCGCTTAATTGAGCTCACTAGCTAATACGCAATATAGTACTTGGTAAGCCTATTGAAATACCCGCCAGGTCTATAAAAAATCTATATATATACATAGGAGACTACTCCACCTAAGAAGCCTAGAACGGAGAGAATAAGATATATCATCCATACTTATGCGGCAACATTTAAATCAAATTCATGTTGACTATCAATAGTTAGTGAAGTGAAAAGGAACGCGAAAAGGAGAAGCTAGTAGATAGCCTGTATCAGATCATGAGCAAACAAAAGTAGTTTCTCCTATCTTGTGTAGTTTTCAAATAAGTCTAAGATGGCGAGGTCATAATCTGATTGGAGGAGGGAGGTGGCTACATTGACCATAACTATTCCCTGACAATGGCCTAAAATACAAACGGTCACAGGTGCATTGCAGTAGTCGTTTGTGAAAAGTCTAATTGCATGCGCGACAATGGTAGCCACAATGATCGGGAATAATTGTAGTCCATATTTTTAAACTCTTACTGATGCGAGTATATTATAGATTTACGTGAGAATGGTAGATAACAAATGAGAAGTCATAATATAGAGAATTATAGCTAAAACCCTAAATAAATTATCAGGCACCTGCGCTATGGCAGACTATTTGAATTGAACATAATAGTGAAAAAAGGTTAAAATTCTCTATATGTCTATTAACAATGGAGAATATTGTAGTAAAAAATTTAAGAAAAATGCACAGAAAAATATTTTTTTACGCAGGTCATTACGCCCTATCAAATTTTAAAATCAACTAAAATTTTAATTTAAGGCCGCATAAACCGTTGAATAGAAAGCGAAAGATTTAACTCACAGTACTATATTAGTTTTCATAATTATGGATATGCTTTATAAAACGTAATGTTTGTAAGCGTATTAGATTTATTTTCCATTATCCTTACCGCGAAAATAAAAAAATAAGTATATTACACGTTATTAATGGTTCATTCCAACTTTTAAGAAAAATCATATGTGTATTTTGGTTATCTTTTTTATATAATTCAAATGAAATAAGAGAAATGTTAAATAAGAATACAATAATACATACATCACTCTTGAAATTAATGTTTCGCATCGTATTAATTTTTTCCGGAACAATATTTTACTATCAATGATAGTCTATCAATGGATTACTAAGCTATAAACCAAATAATTAGAAATTTAATAAAAATAGTTGCATATATTCACTATACCGAGCGATGTATATTAATATTATTTAACTTATGTTTTTTGGTATGCTTAATATAATATAATATTGAACATATAAGTCCATACGTTTTATCACTTAGTAAAATTATTTAACTTAATATTTATAGACAATTATCAATAATAAATTATTCGAGTCAACAATTATGTTTGTGAAATAAAATAAATAAAATTTTAACCCGCTTTAAGAAGGTATTTGATTTGTTGGATTAGCCATGGTCCACAATAATGGTGTTAATTTGATGGGAGCTTGGTCAACTTGTTTCATTCTATGTTATGGCCATGTAGAATCAGGAATTCCACATATAGAAAGCAAAAATGATGGTATCTAGACTAATGGCGCACTAATGTGGATGAGGAAACAAGAAAATCACCAATAAAGAAGTTCTTCTTGTAATTTACAAAATTTTAAAACATCTTATCAAGCTAAATATAACTGTTTAGATAGTACGTTATTAAAAAGCCTATAACTTGCAATATCTAGGGTTATGAAGCTTTGGTACTATAGAAAGCAGTACCCTTAGACAAACCCTAGTTCGGGTAGCTAAATTAGAGACTAAACTGATTTTTTAATATAGCGTTCGTTATTTGGCCATTCCTCGCCTACTTGAAGTACTATGTACCATCACGCTAACTTCAGAGAGGTAATTTTTATCAAGTCGATTATTCTATCTCTAAATTATGAAAGATTAAGCTCTGCTCTAGAACCATATGGCGATCATTAGGATATATATTGTACTAGAATTTCGTCGACTCGATGGTTACCTATGGATATTTCTTAATTCTCATTTCCGAGGAAAGATAAAAATAATATATAATATATATGTATGCACATGCCATACAGTTAGTTAAAGGACATAATAAGTGATTGTCTTATTATCTTTTCTCGGACGTACACTGTCTACACATTGCCAGATTATCATTAGTGCTGATTTCACCCTATTAATGTTTTTGTGACGCTGGAGAATTTGTACATTCCTTGTACCTCAAATAGGACCTACCAACAATCTTATTCCAATAGTTTTTACGAGAGCTTCTGAGATAGGTCGTTGTTGCAAAACTCCCATGTTATGTCAGGTACCATTGATGCTCTAGATTTCAGCGTGTGGTGGTGTTGTTAATCAAAAATGAAGCCTACATACCCTCTCATATTTTTAGAGTGTAATTTTTCTATTGTATCCACTTAGGGTATTATTATATAGAGCTTTTGATATGAGCATAAATGCACTAATTTAATTTTCTTTCTGCTAGGATGTCTATTTATTGCAGATCCTCATATATCTTAAGACCGATAAAGTAATCACTGTCATTTTGTGTAACATTATCCGCCAAAGATGTGCCTATAATATGTGTTCACTTGTGAAACTGGGGTAAGTAGCTAATTCCTAAAAATATGGAACTCTAATGTAGTGGTACTCATTATTCACATCATATGCTTTGTGTTGAGTTATTATATTTTCTTAGTATTATTTATTCATTCCACTTCTTGAGAACTATTCTCGAGTTGTTATTATATCTAAACTAAAATGCCAAAATATCCACGATCATATTTCTCGGATTGCAAGCACTATTAATCTATTTCATATGGATATATTATTATAAGGGGTTTATGATATATTTTTCTGCCGGTTACACCGCTATGTGTTATTTCTATTTGTATCATCTAAATAATTTGTTCTAACAATCTACACGGGTCATATATGTTTAGTGTGATTGTATTCAGTTAAATATTTTCAACAATATATGTTCCTTTCAGACTTGTTAAAGGAGCATATACTCGGCACGTGGGGTGCTAGTAGGTCGCGAAAGGAAAACGATTATGAACAATGGAGAGCATGATTTTCCCATTTTATTTAAGATCTAAAGAGAATATGAATCACCATTTCAAATTATTTGATTTTTTTTAAAGGGTCTGAATAGATATAAATAGTCAGGTTATATATTTTTTGGTCACTAATAACTCGGATTTTGGAAGGTATGGAAATAATTAAAAATTAACGTAAACCTCTTATCTAAAAACGATTATCTTCTGAACAGTATTTTTCACGGATTAGTTATGAGTAGAGGTATGAGGATATAATGAGGATCACACGAGAGTCTATCTTATAAGATACCTCTGCTATATAATTTGAAATTCAACACAATTGCAATTTACACATGGTAATCATTATGAAATATTGTTGATATGCTAATTGAGTGGTATATATGCACAATACATATAGATGTTAAAAATTAGGATAAATGATAGTGATGAATTATGCTATCCAATTTGATCGAAGGGTTTTGATAGGAATAGGTTGAATCATTGATATAGAGCCTAAATTAGTATTGCAATCTTATATAAATATTGTGCTTAGGTTAAATTAATATGCTTGAGTTTTTTAAATAGCTATTAACAAAAATGTTAACCACTTGGATAATTGTGTAAAGACAAACATCCGCATTTGTCAGTTTAAGTCTTCTAGTGTATTATCGGTTTGTAATTATTTAGATTGGGTTTCTATATGTATCATTGGTGCCTTTGAGGTCGCATAAATCACTATTATATGTTAGAGGCCGATTAATGAATAAAGAACCATACATTATTTATTATCAGATTACCTTATACATCTGTATTACATCTTTATGCTTAATAGTAACTCTATGCTATACCAACTTTCACTTAAATTTATCATAAAATATATATCACTATTTAGATTTTGGATAATACATGTATTATATTTTAAACTAATTATATTGGTGAGCTTCTCTCTAGTTACAGATAATATTATGTTCAATCTGTCCTATGTCTCTCATTAATTATTCAATACATTTATTAAAGATGCTGTCGAACTATAGATACTGAATTTCATGCTTGGTACGATTCTGGAGTGTGTAGCCTAGTCTTCTCGTTATGGTATATTCATAGAGATTTGACACATCTAAAACACACTTTTTACTATTTATCTACGATTCCACATTTCTAATGTGCCATACAATATTATAATATGTGTAAGGTCGTGGTTTTTTTATAGATTATGATATGTCGCGGAGTGGAGATTTATATCATAATTCAGGTACGCTGAGGAAGATAGAGAGTGCTCCATAGTCAGCAGTTTAATACTGTTAGGAGGATAGAAACAGATAACCTAAATTAAGTGCTCATTTATCCTTAGTAGAGACCATATATAGAATTGTCAATAACAAATAACAAAATCTTTAAGGGCATTCTCTCATTTTGTAGTCTACGATATTAGTTTTATTGTCTAATCTACATAAGTAGAGGAGAACCTGAGCTCCTCACGTGACCTTATTGTGATGGTATAATTTGTATGGTCATAGACCGATATTAGTCCTTTTTACGTGTGATAAGTGAGTATAAAGTAGAGCCTATATCAATAGAGTATGACCTTATTTCACGTGAACTTAGTGACGTTTCCTTATCTCTGCCAGAATTCAATGAGTGGTTCCCAATATAAATGTTTTCCGTAAAAATAACCGCGCATTTTCTGCTGCACCTCTTTATGTAGATATAAAATATCTTAATTATTCAGAGAGATATCATTGTCGATTATATTACTTCACCGCCTCATAATTGAGTAGATGAAATCTAATCAGGATGAGATTCATCTATGTAACACAATAATTTTTTTTTATACACATATTATTGGCTCTCTATATACGATATTTTTACTGAACTTATGCGCTACTATAATTACTACAATCATATTATTGTGCAATCACTTGATGCACTGTTTGTCGTATCCATATATATTATCTCATAAGTATGCTTTATTAAATGACCTCTTGATGAGACCACTGCTCTTTTATTCTCTCACGCATTGACCAAATCGGATTGTGATCAAGAAAGTATTGATTAGATAGTATTTATAAGCGTATTCTTGTGGTCTTGTTTGTTACAAATTCTCGTGGATCGTATTCACATTAGTCTACAGTCTTATTTAAGTGCAGAGGTGTAATGAGTAGTTGAGTCAACTTATACTCGATGTTTACACTTATCGCCTACATAGTATAATTTCGAGATTATGTTATTGATATTGGGTATGTGAGAAAATATGATCATTTTTGGAGGTGATAGATATTAGGCAGATTTAATATAGGATGTAATCCATCGCATTACCATATGTGTACGCAGAACAGGTATTGAGAACGAAAAACTATTATGCATTAGAGCGAAGTACACTAATATTATAGTGAGGAAACAACTACTTCGAAATCTCATTACTGAGTTATGATTCATATTATATTGTCTTAATATTATCAATATAAATGAGAATGAGATATATACTAAAATAAAAATATATAAGTTCTACAGATATTTAAACACAAAAAATATCACCGAGGAAAGGAGTGAGTGGACGAACAGCGCGGTTTAATTGCTATCCACAGGACCGCTGAAATTTAACATGTAAGATGGGATCGGAATATACTACTCTTACAATGGGAAATTGCATATTTAGCAACATACTTGCGATCATACATGCGCATTTGGTGAATATATATACTACCTCTATCTTATCTATTATATGTGTGCCATGATATATGTTGTTGATACTACCCCAGTCGGAATTATGGATTAGCGATGTTGAAGATGTTTTACTTGGGATGGGTATTGTTTTTGTTGTTTTCTAGATACTGAAAACAAGAATACTTTTTCTATTACTTATTTTTTTTTTTTTTTGTTATATACATCACGACTAAAAGATAGTCAAATTGATAAAAGTTCATTAAACTAGGTATGGGGGATTCGGCTTAATTTCCTTCAACTGGTATCAGAGCCTAGGGTTAGGTTTGAGTGGGAGCAATGGCAGAGGAAGCAGGAAAGACGTCTAGAATAGAAAAGTTTGATGGCATAGACTTTGTGTATTGGAGGATGCAGATTGAAGATTATCTATATGGGAGGAAATTGCATCTGCCTCTTCTGGGGACAAAACCTGAGAGTATGAAGGCTGAAGAATGGGCGCTTCTTGACAGACAGGTTCTAGGAGTTATTAGGTTAACTCTGTCTAGGTCTATTGCACACAATGTTGTAAAGGAGAAGACCACAACAGATCTGATGAAGGCTTTGTTCTGTATGTATGAAAAGTCGTCCGCAAACAATAAGGTACATCTGATGAAGAAATTGTTCAATTTGAAGATGGCAGAGAATGCATCAGTAGCACAACTTCTGAATGAATTTAATACAATCACAAATCAATTGTCATATGTAGAAATTGATTTTGATGATGAGATTCGTGCTTTGATCGTCTTGGCTTCTTTGCCAAACAGTTGGGAGGCAATGAGGATGGCCAAGCAATTCTACGGGAAAAGAAAAGCTCAAGTACAATGATATACGAGATTTAATTCTACCTGAAGAGATTCATCGAAGAAATGTAAGAGAAACCTCAGGATCTGGTTTTGCCTTAAACCTTGAGACAAGAGGCAGAGGTTATGATAGAAATTTAAACCGGGGTAGATCAAAATCCAGAAATTCTAATCGGAACAGAAGCAAATCTAGATCAGGCCAACAAGTACAATGTTGGAACTGTGGAAAAACAGGTCACTTTAGAAAGCAACGCAAAAGTCCTAAGAAGAAGAATGAAGATGATTCTGCTAATGCTATAACAGAAAAGATACAAGATGCATTACTTCTTGCAGTAGACAGTCCACTTTATGATTGGGTTTTGGATTCAAGAGCTTCGTTTCATACCACTCCACACCAAGAAATCACACAAAATTATGTTGTAGGTGATTTTGGTAAGGTGTATTTGGCTGATGGTTCAGCCTTGGATGTTGTGGGTATGAGAGACGTCCAGATATTGTTGCCCAATGGGTCTGTTTGGTTACTAGAGAAGGTTCGACATATTCCTAACCTGAGGAGGAATCTGATTTTTGTTTGACAACTTGATGATGAAAGTCATGCAATACTATTTGTTGGTGGTACTTGGAAGGTTACAAAGGGAGCTAGGGTATTGGCTTGTGGAAAGAAGACTGGTACTCTGTATATGACCTCATGTCCAAGAGACACAATTGCAATTGCTAATGCAAGTATTGATACAAGCCTATGGCACCGCAGACTTGGTCACATGAGTGAGAAAGGGATGAAGATGCTGTTGTCAAAAGGAAAACTACCAGAATTGAAGTTCATTGATTTTGACATGTGTGAAAGTTGCATCTTAGGAAAGCAAAAAAAGGTGAGCTTCTTGAAAACTGGCAGGACACCGAAGGCTGAAAAATTGGAACTAGTACACACTGATTTGTGGGGGCCTTCTCCGGTTGCATCCCTTGGAGGTTCAAGGTACTACATCACTTTTATTGATGACTTAAGCAGAAAGGTATGAGTTTATTTTCTGAAAAATAAATCTGATGTATTTGAAAACTTTTAAGAAGTGGAAGGCCATGGTTGAGACATAAACAGGTTTGAAAGTAAAATGTTTGAGGTTAGATAATGGAGGAGAGTACATAGATGGAGGGTTTAGTGAGTATTATGTTGCACAAGGAATTAGGATGGAGAAGACCATTCCTGGGACACCACAGCAGAATGGTGTAGCTGAGCACATGAACAGAACTTTTAATGAGCGTGCTAGAAGTATGAGGTTGCATGCTGGACTACCAAAAACTTTTTAGGCTGATGCTGTTAGCACTGCAGCTTACCTGATAAACCGAGGACCATCAATTCCCATGGAGTTCAGACTTCCTGAGGAGGTTTAGAGCGGTAAAGAGATAAAGTTTTCACATTTAAAATTTTTGGGTTGTGTTTCTTATGTTCATATTGATTATGATGCTCGTAGTAAACTTGATGCAAAGTTTAAAATATGTTTTTTCATTGGCTATGGTGATGAGAAATTTAGATATAGGTTTTGGGATGAAAAAAATAGGAAAATCATCAGAAGTAGAAATGCGATATTTAATGAACAGGTTATGTACAAGGACAGGTCAACTATAGTGTCAGATGTTACAAAGATAGATCAAAATAAATCTGAGTTTGTCAACTTAGATGAATTGACTGAAAGTACTGTCCAAAAGGGGGTGAAGAAGATAAGGAGAATGTAAATTCACAGGTAGATTTGAGTACACTTGTAACTGAAGTTCACAGATCTTCCAGGAACATTAGACCTCCACAGCGTTATTCACCTGTTTTAAATTATCTCCTATTGACTGATGGTGGTGAGCCAGAGTGTTATGATGAAGCCTTGCAAGATGAGAATTCAAGCAAGTGGGAGTTAGCAGTGAAGGATGAGATGGATTCCTTGTTAGGGAATTAGACATGGGAACTGACTGAATTGCCAGTAGGAAAGAAGGCTTTGCACAACAAGTGGGTATACAAAATAAAGAATGAGTATGATGGTAGCAAATGTTACAAGGCCATATTAGTTGTTAAAGGGTTTCAGCAGAAGGAGGGCATTGACTACACAAATATTTTCTCTAGTTGTGAAGATGTCAACAATCAGACTTGTACTGAGAATGGTGGCTGTAGAATACTTACATCTTGAGCAGTTAGATGTGAAGATAGCATTCTTTCATGGTGACTTGGAAGAAGACCTTTACATGATTAAGCCAAAAGGGTTCATTGTTCAGGGATAAGAGAATCTGGTCTGCAAACTGAGAAAGAGCTTGTATGGCCTTAAACAAGCTCCTAGACAGTGGTACAAGAAGTTTGCCAGTTTTATGCATAGAATTGGGTTCAAGAGATGTGAAGCTGATCACTGTTGCTATGTTAAGTCTTTTGACAATTCTTACATCATATTACTATTGTATGTGGATGATATGCTTATTGTAGGGTCTGGCATTTTGAGAATATTAATAATCTGAAGAAGCCATTGTCCAAACAGTTTGCAATGAAGGATTTGGGAGTTGCAAAGCAAATCATTGGCATGAGAATCATTAGAGACAAAGTTAATGGTACATTGAAGCTTTCACAGTTAGAGTATTTGATGAAAGTTCTCAGTAGGTTCAACATGAATGAAGCTAAACTAGTGAGCACACCCTTAGGTAGTCATTTCAAACTAAGCAAAGAACAGTCACCGAAGACAAAAGAAGAAAGGGACCATATGAGCAAGGTGCCCTATGCCTCAGCTATTGGCAGCTTGATGTATGCTATGGTGTACAAGGTCAAACATTGCACATGTAGTGGGAGTTGTGAGCAGATTCATGAGTAGGCCTGGAAAGCAGCATTGGTAGGCAGTCAGGTGGATTCTAAGATATCTGAAGGGTTCATTATATACATGTCTTTGCTTCATAGGTGCAAGTTTGAAATTGCAGGGTTATGTAGATGCTGATTTTGCTGGTCAAACATAATAGCTACATCTTAAGAAATTGCAAGGTCAATTTACAAAGAATAATTTAAAATTATAATATATAAAATATCTAGAACACCACTACTTTCACTGATAACACTATTTCTTGAAGTAATAATTTTTTGTTTCCCTTTTTTATTTATTTATAGAATTTGAATGTTATTTCTTATTATATAAGGACTATGTCAATGCAAGCATGTATTTTTTAAGTATCTAAAACCTCAAAATACACAAGAAAAATAAAAAATGCAATAAACTAAAATACTAAAAACAATTACAAGTGGTGAATGAGTTTTCAAAAACTCAAACACACTAAAAATAAGCTCTTAAGAGCCTATTTAAATACATGCTTGTGTACTTATTAGAAAGTCTACAATAAAGAGATCCAAAAGGTTTGTCGAAGAACTAACTTTTTATAAAGAGATCATGAGCTTCACTGAACTTCACTATAGTTATGGGCCTTGTATTTTGAGATAATCCATGTCATTTCTAGCCACTTGAGAACCTCTATACTGCATTTCCTAATTTGACTTGTTCCTCCTACTCCTAAATTTAAGTTTTCTAGGGTAATGACCTTTTATGTCTCAGTTTTCTTCTTGTAGGACTCTCATGACCGCTTAGAATGCGTTTTACTATGAGAGATAATGCTTGAGTGTTAGCTAGTATAAACACATCTACTGATATTTTTGTAAAAGGAAGAGTCAAGGTAATTGTAGATTCAATACAAGGGTTTGAAGTCATGAATCAATGGAAAGATTTGCTCATGTATTTTGGTAACACTCTCATTGTTGCCCAAATAGAAGAAATCCATCATTGAAATACCATTGAACACCTTGATTGCTTCTAACTTGAACTATATTGTGGTTAAGATTAGATCTTTTATAATACCATACACCCCTCCCCCCACCCACCCCTCATCCCCCCAATTGCCTTTGGACATGCCAAAATAGTTTGGATTCATCTCCATCAATGGCCCTATATTGGTTGAAAGTCATATTACTTCTAATCTTCCCTTAGCTTTGACACTCATTATCCATCAAGTTATAATAAATGAGGAGTGCTTGTGCTTGGGGACTAGATATTTTTCATCAATTTATCACCCCATCTCCTAGAAAATCATTAAATCAAATTTACAAAATCTTTCAATTAAGATATCAATAATATTTAATTAAAGGGTTTCAAATTACATAAGTTATTTGAATCAAATAAGTTCAAATACATACTTGTTGTTTGAATATAAATTATTTAATATATAAATTCTTTTAATTGACAAATAATGTTAATTAAATTTGTCATTTTATTAGTTAAAAACAATTAGAATAACTTGTTATGTGTTTTATTTTGTATTAGGGGCGTTTTTGTCCAAGTTTCACTAGTACTTGGAAAGAGAATTGGTTTTAGTTGGAGTCTCAAAAGAACTTATTCTTAGTTTTGGAGAAATTCATGTGGCATTCTTTTTTCCAAGTGTGAAATAGACAACTTGAATGAAGTCAATGAGAATAAGTTAAATATGCTATCAAAGCACTAGAAAACTACAAACGAATAATGATATTTGTTTGAAGATATTGTGGTAAAACATCAATGCATATAAAGTAGAAAAATTATTTTTTAAGAATTTTATAAAGCATCCAAAGATATCTTTCAATATCAATAAATTTGAATTGGAAAACAATAAAAAGAAAAACACCAAAAGTACACAAAGTTAAAGATGTATGAGCCACTAATGCATAGGAGAAATTAAAAGCAATTCCAACTCTTTCACATAGCACTTCAATAATACAAAATTTCACAATTCTTTGTATTTACAATCAGTTCTATTAAAGAACAATAAAATGAAAATAACACCAAAGATTATACAAAGCATTAGCCTTGGAGAAATTAAAGTCTAGAGCAATATGAAAGGTGCTTAACCAAGTGAAACCAAGAATAAGATACTTATATTAAGATAGATAATGATTTTTGTACCCAACACAGGTGATGTGGATATGTGAAACTATATAGTGTTTCTTCACACATACTTCTTATAGGATAATAATATATAATAAAAAATATATATGGTTGCCCTATAAACACTTCTTGGAGAGGAAAACATGGAGCATAGCATTGGTAATGTGATGTTGGAGTAGAGGTCAACATAGACTAGTGCCATGAGGGAGAACAAATTGAATATATTCTTACTAGTTTGATTATTAAGTTTAGTTTTCGTTAATTAAATTATCTTATGGATAGAAACCTTTTGTTACTAAATAAGTATTGGGGTGCTTAACTATGCCACTTACCTTTTATTTCATGTTAAAAATCACATTTCTAACCAATCTTGAGTATATTTTTCTATTATTTTGAGGTTTTATGAATAACATCCACTGTGTTGAAATTACAGTAATATTGGTTAAATATATTTTTATGTATCATAAGTTATGTTTTAATTTTAAATATTATAAGGTTAATTTTTTTATTTTAGGAAGTCAATTACTAGAGTTTGATTATTCATTTATATTTGGTGATATGATAAGTTTGTGTATGAGGTGTTTTTGAGGTTGGTTATTCTGAAATATTTGGTGATATGACTAGGCCAAGCACTATAGTCATGTATATGGACTGATGACACCTCCAACTCACCATGGTCCATAGGATGCAACCCATCAGGTAGATTAAGAGGTAGTTTATGAGAAGGGTGAGCTTTGAGCTATGGAGCAGGGCTTAGTTCTTAAGGTAGATTATCCTGAGCCTACTTTGATGACTCTTTCTAGTCGAGGTTATGTAAGTTTTTCATGAGCTACTTTTGTGGCATCTTTCTTCGGCCAAATCGACTACTTGAGAGACAATGGATTCAATGGCTTGTCTCCATCAAAGGATGGTCTCATACTGTGAGATCTAGAGATAACTTGAGCTTTACTTCTTCACCTCCACCAAATGCTTAGATGTTTATTATTTATATTTTTATGTTGTATTCTTGATATGGATTCGATTCATTATTGCATACTTTTGTATCCAAAATCACTTTTTGATATATATATATATATATATGGTGATTATTTTTCTCTTTATCTCTTATGTGCTATTTAGTGTTTATAATTCTTATGCTTTGCCATTTTTGTGAAAAAAAGGGAGATCATTGAATATTTAATTCATTTAAATAGGGAGAGCATAGGCATAGACATAGAGATAATTGAAAAAAAAAACTCCTTGAAAATTAGGGTAGTTAATTTTTATTATTTAAGTAATTCTTTAATTCTTAAGGGAAATTAATTGAAATATTGAAGAAAACTAAACTTGAGACAGTAAAGGAAATTAAATCAGCCATTGAAAGCATAACATAAAAGGTTTAGAGACATACCTAACACAGATGTTTTCTATAAGATATTTCTATTTGAATTATCTATCTCTCTAAAACTATTTTGAGTCATATAAACTTATTTTCCTGGTTTTCATTGCATATGTTTTGGTTGGAGATCGGCTTCTTGAAATTATTGTTAATCTATTATGTCTTATCAAGCTTTTATTATGTTTGGTTGATTTGCTTACATCTAGATTATTCTTGAGATTTGCTTTGTGCTTAGGTGTCACCACAAGGATTTGTTCATTTTTCATGCTTTCATAATGCATTAAGCAAAATCTCTAACTATCTTGTTTTTCTACCTTGATCATCTCTTATCCCACACATTGCTTTACCTTTGGTATGGTTTTTTTGTATGTATGCAAGTTACAAGGTTGGAAGATTAGTACTACAAGATAGTGAAAAACATTCCCTTAGTTTAATTTTAATTGAGTGTTAATGTGTATTATGTAAACTCCGTTATGAGAGTTCGGGTTGGTTTATGTAACAATGCTTTATCACAAAATTTCCAAAGTGGGAGATTGCTAGGACATCGAGTCTTGTTTATTTGTTGGAAATTTTGTTCCTTTTAAAGTTTGGCCATAAAAGTCTTTTTAGATAGTGACTTGCTCTCCATTGAAGATCAAGAATTGCTATTCATTCAACCGGAAGGTTACATGTATGTCTAAAAAGGTTTGGCTTATGGCAATTTAAGCTCCTTTGAGGTATAAAAAGAATTAGTTTTGTTTTTGAATAAAATGATTAAATTCAATATTTTATAAAGGGTAGGACCGCTTAAGCAATTTGAAGCACTCAA
>JBAPGN010000447.1:0-27730 GCA_037355405.1 Vitis amurensis | reverse complement strand
ATTTCTTGAGTTTGAACATCATTCTCTCCTTGAAAAGAATAATTCTCACTCAAGAGATAAAGAACAATAAGCCTTCTTCATCTATTAATGAATTTTTTCACCCTGGAACTTAAGTGCTTAATGAAATTCTTGATAAATGCAAAACCCATTGTGATAAACGAGGTTTGATATATGTTAATAAAGATGAAACTCCATCTAGTGGAGAAACCATGTTTGTCAAAGGTAAAAATGTAACCCCTAATTAAGAAAAATCTCCTAAAAAGACATCACTATGCACACACTTTAAGAAAATTGGACACTTTAAGTTTAGATGTTATATTAGGTTCCTAGAAAGGTTTGAATCTCAAATGAGTAGGATAATGAATGATTTTATAACTCCCTTAAAAATAACTTGTTGAATAATAGGAAAGGGGATAAACCTAATCAAAAGCCTAGAAGCCAACAAAGCTCTTTTAAGTCACCACTTAGAACTAAGCAAGTTTAGATGAGAAAGGATAGGAATAAGTGTCAAGTTATCTTCAATGCTCTTAAAGCTAGATCTTTCAATGAGTGGTACCTTGATAGCGGGTGCTCTAGACACATGATAGGTGATAAATCTAGAGACTAAGTCTTTAGGGTAAAGCAACTAGGTAAATTTGTGTAACTTGATTTCGTATAATGGATTTAGATTAGTCGGTCTTGACCTTGTGGTTTTTTATTTCCACAATTAGTGTGAGGGTTTTCCATGTAAAAATCTTATTACCTCATTGTTTATATCTTTTTATTATTTGATATATTGTTTGAATTGCCTAAAGGAAAGATTTGATAATCCCTAACAACTTGCACGGTAAAAATCTAGGTATAAAATATAAATATTTATTTAAATTTTAAAATCACTCATTCACATCCCTCCTCCTTTTGGGTGTTCCCTATTAGTCTTTCGGTTTTTCATAAACCAATTTATACCTATGGATTTTATCATAACAACTAGGAATCTAGGATTACTCTATTTCTTAGCTCTGGATCTCATAGGGTGTGTGCATCTATACTAAGATTCTTTAAATCTAATGTAGTGAAAAATAATGGCTTTAAAAATAATTTTAAAAATAAACTAGAGATTAAAAGCTCAAACTATTGGGGACCATGGATTACTTTGTTCCCATGCTCTCGATCTCATAGGGTGCATGAAAATCTATCCCAAGCTCTCTAAATCTATCACAGCGGAAACCAGGTATTAAAAAATAATAAGGATATCATAGAAAACATAGATCTAGAGAATAAAGTCATATACCTTTGATTCAAATGTTCTTGGATTGATTTTAATCAATGTAGATAACTCCAAAGTCATAATGGATCTCGTAAACATCATGATCTTGTGCCTAATGACTCTTCCTTGTGTTTAGGCACTGAGATGGTGGAGATATCAAGGATGAAGGCTAGGGTTCTCTTTCTAAACTGAAGGGGAGAATGACAAAACTTAGAAACCCTAACCCTTAAGGGGATATTTATAAGCTTCCTACTAAGCTTAAGTGACTTAAGCCCACCATGGGCTTGGGTCACTTAATCTAGCCCAAAAAGGTTGCTAATTGATTAATTAACCATACAAGATCTAATTAATCAATTAGCCCAGTCTAGAGATACCACTTACTTATCCCTATGCAACCTTGCATAATTACCAAATTGCCCTTATGCATAAAAGTGAACTAAAATAAGTCATGTCAATAGTGAATATGATCTTAGAGAGAGAACCACTGAGACCCATAGGAGTATTGGATCCCTCAAAATCAAATTCTAAAATTGACCTAACATCCCACTATAGAGAGTCAACTGCACTCTAGTACCCTATGTATATTACAATGAGACATCAAGTGTTCAGGTTTGTGACCTACTATCCACTACATGTAGACTTCCCATAAAAATGGTGTTCATAATTTAACAAGGTAGTGTTATCACCTGTCAAAATTACCTCTCAAATCCTTGAGTCACAAATCCTACTTATTATATGATCAAATGACATACTCCAGCTATAAGGAGCATATGTCAAATTCCACTAAAGGAATTATTGTGGCTACAGATTTCATGATCACATGTCCTTTGGATCACCCAATGGGACACACTGTCTCAATCCTATGAGATATCATGGTGCCTCTATTGAGAATACTTGTTGTCACTAGCCTCTATCAATAGTGACCCAATCCATAAGGATACATGACCACTTTAGAGTCTCACCCAAAGGTTAAAGCCTCTTATTCATTTTGGTACATACTTAATATCCTCTCAAGGTTGAGAGTCCATGCAGTATAGTAGCTTGTTGAATCATAACAATTGATAGCCTTGCATCATGATTCACCGTAGGTCATGTTCAGTGTGCATCATATACACTGGGACACTCACCATGGGAAGCCCATCCCAACGGTCAAGACAAGCCATCCCTCCAATTAGGAGGTGGTGCACTATAGTATCTACTGGATTGTCCAAATCCATGAACCAACTATGGTCAACTTATCTACTTACAAGGAACTCATAACTTGTATCTTATGTGAAACTCCTAATGCACTCAATTCATGTACAATATAAGAGACATGGGTTAAATGCTCAAATCAATGTCAATACATCAAAGGGATAGCATAGGGATAGTTAAGTCTAACTTTGTTACTTCGTGTTTTGCCTTTTGGGGCTTAATCCTAACACAAACCTATGATTTGGATGTTCCAAAATTGAATCCCATTCAATGAAGATGCCAAAAATCATGGTAGTCATCATCATAGAACTCATCTATGCAAGAGTCTTCCTCTCGGTGTCTGATCCCATGAATCTAGGCACAAGAAAATGGTAGGTTTCTCTCTCCCCCATAAGGGTGGCTAGGGTTTCTCTACATTTTTTTTTATAAAAAAATGAGTAAGAAGAATGAAGCCCTAACCCCCCACAATGGGTTTATATAGGCTTGCCTATAAGCTTAAGTGACTTGAGCTTAAATTGGGATTAGGTCACCTGATCCAACCTACTTGGATCCTAATTAATTAATTTGCCCTAATGAGCTCTAATTAATTAGTTAACCCATTCTAGAAATACAATTCATAAGATTTAGTGTAACCATATGTTTGTACCAAAAAAAACCCTTATGCACACTTATGAACTTGAAACCTAAATCCCTTAAATAAAATGTGCCACCATGAATTAAGAGCTTGTGTGGGGACCATTAGGACCCATAGGAAAATACTAGTTCTCTTAGAATCCAATAATGAATTTAACTCAACACTCCACTAAAGAGAGTTACCTACACTCCAATATTCCATAAAACTACAACAAGTTAAAGTTCGGGTCCATGTAGACTTCCCATGAACTAGTGTCCATAATCTAATAGGGTACTCTTATCAAGCCATCAATATTATCTCTCCAATCCATAAGTTACAAAGCCTCCTATTATGTGATTAATTGACCTACTCTAGCTTCAAGGAGCATATGTCAAATTCCACTTAAGGAATTACTATAGCCATAGATTTTGTAATCACATTGTAAGGTGCGGACTCACATTTTTCATGTTTGTTCCCACTCAATGGCAAAACTTGTTTTTTTTTTTATAGTAAAAAAATGATTTTTGTAAAATTAGAGTCGCTCATTTATTTTTATTATATTTTAAAAGGGAAAAAAGAAATAAAATCCTAAAAATGACTTCTTATTTTAGAAAAACATGTTTTTGGAAATCGAGTACAAGTCTTGGGTCAGGTTACCTATAGGGAAAGTATCATAAGGCAGCACCCCTTTAAACCTTAAAAGAGGTCTCTACTAAATAAATTGAGGTAATTATGACAACTGATATGTAAATCAGTGGATATCATAAATCAAGGAATATATCAAAGTAATAATAAAAATCAAGCAAGCAAGCTATGCATACACGAAGAATCAATAATAAAGGAAAGTAAAGTACGTACCTTAATAACATGTCAAGCATTTCCATAAAACCAAAGGGTTAATTCACAAGCAACAATCACATAATATTCACAATATGCATTTCACCCAAAGTCAAGAAGTAAGATTATAACAACATAAAGATCAAATAAGGCAAGATGGATCAATCATTAGAATAGAGCATACATATTAATAGAAGCAAAGAAGCAAAGGAAAAGGAATGTATACCTTGATAGCATTTAAAGCACTCTCATTAAAGATGGAGTTAATTCACAAATAATAATCATAATGAGCTTAAAAAAAATCAATCACTAAACCTATATATACATAGCATGCCTCACATCAAGGAGCGAAAGACGGAAATGAATAAACTCAGGGGAATAGAGTATACTATTTACAAATTTAAAATTAACGAACTTATATTCATCTATAAGAATCGATCCACATAAAGTATCAAATAAATGATTTTAAACTAGATAAAATTCCAACTAATATGCATAATTCATCTACAATGTGAATCAATAGTTAAAAAAGAACACAAGCATGTTCAAAAAGTGATTAGATTATCAAACACATACAAATTATCATTAACAATACATAATAGTGGTCTTGACAAAATAATTACTAATAAATGTCAAGAGGTGTTATCTCATCAAAATAAAAATTGGGCAACATCTCTAACATGTCTAGATCATTATTTGAAAGGTTGAATTAATTAATTATATCTCAATTAATACTAAATTTAATCACAATTGGGTTACTATACAAAATAATCAACATGTGATCAGACAAAGGACTTTACAAAATAAATCCCACAAAATTATTTAGAAATGAAATTTTTATCATGAAAAAAAAATAGGAAACCTATCCTATGTGTCTAGATTACAATCAAAAGTCCAAATTAGTTAAATATGTCTTTCTTAGTGTAATATTTCACAAAAATCATAATCAATCCATAATAGGGCAATTTTCCAAAACATACAAATCCTAATTTATGTGACTAATAAATAGATGTGCTAAAATACTACCAAAATTCATAAAACTTCTTGAATAAGTATAGTTTATAGGAAAAATAATTAACAATAATTTTCACACACATATCTAAAATTAAATAAACATTTATTAGCTTTAGAAGAGGAGCTGAGAATAGGTGTAAAAAATAAAAATCATATCTCATATTTGGAAAAATAGTTCTCAATATTTTACGTGTCTAAAATTAAATTCAATAAGTATAAATTAAGATAAAATTATCCAAAGAAATTAAAGAGATTGTTTAATAATTTAATTTTCCAAAACAATTCTAAATGTCCATAACATAGTGAGAATTGAATTATTAGAAAGATTGATTGATATCTCCTTATTGGAAAATGATTTTGGTTTCAAACAAAGTTCCCTTGATATATTTAGGAATTTTAAAATATTATGCAATCATTATACAAATTATAGAGAGGCTTTAGGTAATTTAAATCTAATTTTTCATTCAAAAGGTTCAACAAATCATACAAAGAGATAATAACATACTTGTTCTTGAAGGACTTGCATGTAGGGGCTTACTTCTTCCCCAATTAATGTCCATGAAAACTATACAGGCTTCCTTAACCTCAAGTGATCATGGATAAGCTCACCAAGGTAAAGAATTACCTTATTAATGTAGAGCCATGAATTTGTTTCTGTTGGGATTGAACCTCTTAAAGTAAGACATGATGTAAAAAAAAAAAGTTAGACTTAAATGTCCTCTTGCTATCCTTTTGGTGTATTGACATTAATTTGAGAATTCAACCCAAGTCTCTTACATTGTATATGATTTAGGTGTAGGAGTTGCATAAAAGATACAAGTCATGGGTTCCTTATAAGTAGATAAATTGTTCATAATTGGTTCATAGATTTGGGCAATCCAATGGAGACTATAGTGCACCAACTCCTAATTGAAGGGATGATTTGTATTGGTGATTGATTACTACTCAAAAAGTGCTATTTCATAGCTTATAATTAACTCTTTTAAACACTTTTGAGTAGTAGTTATTACCTTTTAACCCAATTAGCATATTAAGGATCCTTGCAATCAATTCTAATCAAATTGTGTTGAGTTTTGGTGTTTTGATAGCCTTTTGATCACCAAAGCAAACCGAGATTGAGGAGAGTTATGTGGAATCTTGGGCAAAGCAATTGGAAGCTCAGAAACATGAAGAACCAAAGCTTTGGAGTCCTTTCCCATAAGCAAATCCGGAATGCAAGGAGGGGAAGCAAAGAGAAATCTGCCATGAAGCATTCTTGATGACATTCATGTCAGCCACTTTTGGAGAACTTCATGAAGTCCAATTTATGTATGCTATATGTCGTTTCGAAGCTCAGGAAGTCAACAATCCAATGCTTCAAACGGTGCACAATTCGGAGTTGAAATGAAGGAGTTACAGCCATTGCAATTCAATCACTCTAAGCTGAAGGAAGAAATTTGCAAAGTGTTGCAAAATCACCCTTTTGTTGCGAAATGATTTCGCAGCCTTTTTGTACAGTGTTGTGGAATTCCTCCTGAAGTTGCCCGATATATGCGACACGTTGGAAGCTGAGCATCGCAAGCTGAAAGCCGACTTTGTAGCGCTGCGAGATTAGCCTTTTGTTGCGAAGTGATTTCGCAGCCCTTTTTGTGTGTCTGCGAAATCTCGCAGACATCATTTTCTCTTGCGAAATGGTCCTTAGTGCACCCCGATATTTGCAACTGACACTGGGAGATATTTTTCATCAGATTTTTGTTGTCTAAATCCCAAAATTCTCCTTGTAAGCCACCAATTACAAGATTCCTTAGCTTTTAAGTTAGGAAAAAGAGTAAATATCCATGTAATAATTAGTATTGTATTTTGTTCATATAAATAGCCCTTGGGAGCTTGTTCTTGAGGGTGGAGGAACTCTTTTGTAAAAGTTTGAAAGCAAGTAAAATTCAGGACCTTTGTTTTGCCTTACCTTCTCACTTTGTATTTTTCATTTTTTCTAAGTTATGCACTCTCTGAGGAAGTTTCCCCAGAGAATGAGTAACTAAACCTTTAGTTCCTTGGAGCTAAGGTTGCCGGGGAAGGTTCCAAGTGCAAGAATGCAAAGCTTTGTGGTTTCAACCATGAATGAAGAGGAAGTGAAATCCTTTAGTGATTTCTATGTTTTTAGTTAACTTAAAACACCTTAGAGTCACTTGGGCCAACACTTGGTAAGGCAAGTGATCTCCGACCATGGAGATGCACTAGTTTACCCCTTGCGAGCCTCTAGGAGGTGACTTGAAGGTAGGATTTTCTGGAATTGCCAACACTTGGTAAGCTTTTGGACTCCAAGGAGACATCCATTAGTTATCTCTTGCGAGCTTGAGAAGGGAAGTCCAAGGTTAAAGATCACCTTGAATGGTTAAGGCTTAGTGAGAGGTTTGAACCATTGCAAGTTGCATCAGTGAGAGAATTAAAGCTGAAATCTAATTAAAGGATGTATCTGTACAACACCGGTTAGAGAATTGACTATATGTTGAGTCTCTAACGCGAGGAAATGAACCAAATGACCGGAGCTATGTCTTTTGCATGAGGAACCACCCTAGTGAACCTGACCCTCCAAGGAATGTTTTTCTTCCTAAGTAATTTCCATTACTTGCTTTGTAGTTAGTTTAAATCTAAATCTTTACCAATCAAAGTTTGTGTTTTATTTCTTAATCTAACCTTGAAATGAAACAATACCAATTCACTTTGAATTGGTATCATTGATAATTTGCTAATCTTTCCCAGTGAACGATCCTAGAGCCGCTATGCTATAGTAGCTTTTTCTTTGCTACCCTAGTATATGGTGTAATAGGTTATAAATTTTGTTGATTACTCCCTCAATCAAGGAGCACCAGTTGGACACAAATCAGCTGAGACACCAATTGGGCATGAATCAGTGATTGGGATGGGTTTCCCTTGATGAGTGCACTAGTGTATATGATGCACACTGGACAAGACTTTTAGTGAATCAAGATGCAAGGCTATCAATTTTCATGATTCACCAAGCTACCATACTACATGGACTCTCAACCTTGAGAAGATATTGATCAGATTGTGCTAAAATCAATATGAGGCTTTGACTTATGGGTGAGATCCTAAAGTGGTCATATATATCTCTATGGATTGGGTCATTATTGATAGAGGCTAGTGGCAACATGTATTCTCAATAGAGGCATCATGATATCTTATGGGATTGAGATAGTGTGTCCTCTTAGGTGATCCAAATGACATGTGATCATGAAATTTGTGGCCACAATAATTCCTTTAGTGAAATTTAGTATATGCTCTTTAGAGTTAGAGTATGTCATTTGATCACATAATAAGTGGGATATGTAACTAAAGGATTTGAGAGGTAATCTTGATAGATGATAAGACTGCCTTGTTAGATTATGGACACTAGTTCATAGGGAGTCTGCATGCAGTGGATAGTAGGTCACGAACTTGAGAACTTGGTGTCTCGTTGTAGTATACATAGGGTACTAAAGTGCAGTTGACTTTTCATAGTGGAATATTCAGTCAATTTTAGAATTTGATTATGAGAGAGCCAATATTGCTATGAGTCCTAGTGGTCCCCGCTCTATGCTTATATTCCTTGATGACATAGTTTATGAGGGTTGAATAGGTTTTTAGTTCACTTTTGTGCATAAGGGCATCTTGATAATTACGCAAGGTTGCACAAGGATAAGTGAGTGGTATCTCTGGACTAAACTAATTGATTAATTAGGGTCTTGTATGGTTGATTAATAAATTAACAACCTTTTTTGGGCTAGCTTAAGTGACCCAAGACCATGGTGGATTTAAGTCACTTAAGCCTAGTAGGAAGCTTATAAATACCCTTTTAGGGGTTAGGGTTTCCATGTCTTGCCATTCTCTCCTTCATTCTAGAGAGAAAACCCTAGCCTCCACCCTTGAGATCTCCACTATCTAAGTGCTTGATTCGACTCATGGTAGCTTAGCTTTAAAGGCGTATCAACAAAATTTATACCTTGAATACTATTACTAAAGTAGCCAAGCTACTATAGCATAGTGGTTCTAGGATCGTTCACTGGGAAGGGTTTTCGCAAACACAAGTGATATTCAAATTAGGAAAATAGGTGATTTTCTTATGGATGTTAGCTTTAAAAGAAGATGTAAATGTTTTAGAAAGATTTAAACTAATCTAAGCTAACATTAAAGACTAAAATGAAAGGGTGTAAAAACAAGTTTCTCAAATATAGGATAGCTATGCTTTGGCTCTTATGCAAATTGGAAATCTCAGGATAGGCTCCTCGTGTTGGGGTTGCAACTATGGTGATGCTTGCTTCCCGAACCGGTATGGATTTAGCAAATCAAGTTTTAATCCTTTAAAATGACAAAACAGATGGTAGTGAATTTCATCAATGGTTATTCACCTTAGACTTCCTTTGAATGGCTCGTAAGAGATAACTAGTGGTCTAAAGCCAAAAGCTTACCAAATATTGGCAACTCAAAGTCATTCCAGGTGATAAACTTAGCTTTCAATGGCCATTGAAATTGGTTCTAACGGATTAATGCAAAACTTGGAATTGAAAACTTCACCTTCCAATAGCTCGTAGGAGATAACTAATGGATAGAAATCTAAAAGCTTATCAAGTATTGGCCGTTGGAAGTTGTCAAAAGGAAATAAAAACCAAACTTTGCATTAATGAACCTTTAATGAAAAACGACTACCTTACCTTCCGGGTGCGAGAAATTTCCATGGGATTGCATCCAAGCCATCACATAACATCCATACTTTGAGAAACTAAAAGTTTTAGCCAATCATCCTATGAGGAAAAGCCCTCAGAGGCTGTTTGGCTACTAAGAAAATAGAAATGGGGAAGAACAGGAGAAGAGAGAAAAACAGAGCAAGGCTCTGTATATTCTATATCTATATATCAATCGATGTCCGCGTATCTTTTACAATGGATGCACAGGAATACTTATAGAGAAGTTTTTCCAACCTTCCTAGCTAAGAAATCTTATGATTCGTGGATTACAAGGAGAAGAATGGAAATTTATACAAAAATATCCAAAAGAAAAGATCTCGTGTGGAGTCGGCAGAAATAGGGGAAAATTCGCACCATGCAAGGGGGTGTGCGAATTTTGAAGGTGTTGTGCGAAAATTTCGCACACCCCTGGAGCAGTTGTCTTCCAAAGGCCATATCTTCCTCATTTCAGCTCCAAATTGTACACGGTTTGAAGCGTTGGATTCTTGACTTCCTGAGCTTTGAAATGGTATATAACATGTAGAAAATGGACTTCGGAAAGTGCTCCAAAAGTGCCAAAGAAGACTGCAGCTGCTGTCCTCTGTTTTCCTCTTTGCTTCCCTTTGCTTCTTTTTGCTTCTCTCCTTTTGTTGGCTTGCTTTGGTGTAGCTAAAAGCTTGCTTTAACTTGTCCAAGAAGCTCCTCCATCATTTGGCATGCTTGAATTGATTCATAAGCTGATATAAACATGTAAACTTGCCACAAAATGGTTAAAACCAATTACTAAGGACCTTAATGAATTAATTGGGTTAAATGAATATGATTACTACTCAAAGGTGCTTAAAACCATTATAATTAGGTCTAAAAAGTAGCACTTTTTGGTAGTAATCACACCCCCCAACCGACTCATTGCTAGTCCCTTAGCAATGGAGGAGATAAAAACTAAGTAAACTATAATAATATACATAAAAGGGATCATGCAAATCACTCCAAAAAATGATATGAGTGGCATGATTGGATCAAACTCTCACATGGCAAGTCAAGGATATAAAACTCAATCATCAATAAGAGTCATCAAATAACTTACCTATCACAACATCCAAAGAGTGGGCATTATGCAAATTTGAGTATCAAAATAATTTCCAGTCCCAAAGGATCAACACTTAATCTTCCACAAAAATCTATGTGTTATTTATTAGTTTCCGAATATAGTATGTCAAACTAATCTCTCCCCTCAACCTAGTTCTTTTCAAAGCTTAGCAAACTAATCAACCTCCAATAGGCTAAGAACGCACCTCTTTTCTTTCACAATTTTTTTTTTCTTGTAGGAGTGCAAAGCTTAAAGGCATTCTTTTCTAAATTGTCCATGTAACGGGGGTCCATCGATGAATCCCAACCAATCAAGGTTTAGGGCATCAAGCTTTAAGGATTTTTCAACCACTAACTCCTCGGATTTCACCCCGGACTTTTGAGAATGAATTTTTAAATACCCAAGCACCTACAGTATGTTAAACTCCACATATTCACCCATGTAACGAGCATTGAGGTCGGTGACTCCCAACCAATGAAGGCTTAGGGCACCAGGTTTTAAAGATTTTCACCATATACCCCTCGGACCTTGCTCGGGTTTCAAGGCAAGCAAACATTTTCTTTCTTTCTTTATTTTCTTCAAAGACTCATTGGCCTTTTACAAGGTGTCTCAACACTATTAAAATGAGGTCAAAGGTACCAAGTCTAAAATTTTCCTAAGTCAAGAGGGAAATAGTTCTTTATCTTATAATCGGAACCTATTGTGTTTAGTGTGTGGATAGCTTAAAGTGGAAGAACTAAGCTTGAATTCAATAGAAGTTTCAACAATTCATCAACTTTAGTAAGCATAATACAAACTCTAAGACTATGGCAATAAGATAAGAATTTAATTTTTCCCATTTACTTTTGAGAATTTTTCCTTAATATCCATGGAGAGTAGAATAAAAACTTAAAAAATTTTAAAATTAAGCAAAAAGCAACTAAATTACCAAAATAACTTAGCATTAATAACAATACTTCCTTCCTCAACTCTCCCCCAACCAAGCTGAACATTGTCCTCAATGTGACAAAAACGATTGAAAAATAGGGAGGAAGTGGTACCTCCTGAGTGACATGGAGTCTGAGTCATGTAGGAGAAACCACATGTTTCAAAGAAAACATAAGAGTTAGTGAGTAGAGGAAATAGAAAAATGCCAAGTTTAAACAAAAATGATGTCCATAATATAAGACATCAAAATATGGAATTATGTATACTAATATAATAAGTAAATACAAAAAATAAAGAGATGATCAAGTAATAGAAGGGTCCTGTGGAGCTGATGCATTTGTGGTGGCCTTCTGAGTGGGTTGGATCAGGACTTTGGCCTCTATTATGGTATTCTCCTTGGATGGCATAGTCTTCTCAACTGGAGCTCTCAGCTGGAGCTATGGGCTGTGATGGTTTAAGGAGGTCAGAAATGGAGTGAGAGGCTTCATGTGTGATCTCAGTGAGAGGGCTCTCTTCTTTAGATGCATGGTTGTGAGGCTCTGTTGGCATTTTTGAAATTTTCCTTGGCTTTGCAAAGTGTTTTTGCATATCATTTTGTAGCTTGGAGGCCATTTCATAGCTTGGAGGCCATGTCTTGCAGCCAAAGGGAAAAGAAAAACATTTTTGCAGCCCATGGAAAAATAGAAACATTTTAACAGCCCATTTTGAAGCTTGGAAATCATTTTGTAGCCATTTTGAAGTTTTGGAAAATCATTTTGTAATCAAAATGGGAATTTCACAGCCCATTCTTGAAGCTTGGAGCATTTTCTCACTTAAAAAAAATTTTCGCACCTTGGATTTCAAGGTGCGAAATTTTCGCACCTTGGAAAGGATTTTTCGCACTTTGGATTTCAAGGTGCGAAATTCTCGCTTAGCTTTGCGTAGTCTGTCTTCAAACGGCCATAACTTCTTCGTTTCAAATCCAAATCATGCACCGTTTGAAACACTAGATTCCTGACTTCTCAAGCTTCAAATTGATATATGGTATGCATAATTTGACCTCCCAGAACTGCTCCAAAAACGTGTCTAACAGTAGCGAAATTTGGTGCGGCTGCAACATTTCGTTCAGCTTTGCATAGTCGTCTTCAAACGGTCATAACTTCTTCGTTTCAAATCAAAATCACTCACCGTTTGAAGCACTGGATTCCTTACTTCCCAAGATTTAAAACTACATATCATATGCATAATTTGAGCTCCAGGAAGTGCTCCAAAATCGTGTCCAACAGTAGCAAAATTTTCGCACCTTGAAATGAGAATTTCGCACCTTGAATCGAGGTGTGCGAAATTTCCACACTTTGGACTGAGGAATTCGCACCTTGTTTCGCACGGTGCGAAAATTGGCTTGAGGTGTGCGAAATGGCACCCGTGTGCCAGGAGGTGGTTTCGCACCTTGATTCGCACGGTGCGAAATTTTCGCACCTTGGATTGAGGTGTGCGAAACTGATGACCTTTGGACTGAGATTTTCGCACCTTGGAATGAATTTCGCACCTTGAATAGTGGTGTGCGAAATTTTCGCACCTTGTTTCGCACGGTGCGAAAATTGGCTTGAGGTGTGCGAAATGGCACTCGTGTGCCAGGAGATGGTTTCGCACGGTGCGAAAATTTTCTCACCTTGAATAGTGGTGTGCGAAATTCGCTTTCAGCTCGGTGTAGTTTTCTTGCAATGACCATAACTTTTTCGTTTCAACTCCGATTTGGACACCGTTTGAACCTATGGACTCCTGACTTCCCAAGATTTGAAACGAGATATAGTACGCATGAAATGAACTTCGGGAAGTGATCGAAATGTGCCCAAAAGTTTCCGAAATGGGGGTGTGATTTGCTCTGTTTTGGCTTTTCTCCCCTGTTTTCTCTTGTTTTCACCATAACTTCGATTTTTGCAAGCATCATACCTACATGAACACTTCAAAACTCATCTTAAAAATATATTAAACCTAAATTAAAGCTAAGAATTCAAACTAAAACATGCATAAATAAAAAAAAACATAGAATTTAAATGAAGCTGATAGCATATACCCCAAAAAGAAGATGAACTATTTAGCTCATCCTCACTCACACACCCACTTCATGCTGAACTCCCCCTGGATCCCAAACAAAATTGGCATCCTTCCCATTTGGTCCAAGGGAATTCGTTTCTCTTCTCTTCCCCGGAGAAGTGGATGCTTTAAAAGGTTCAAGTAACCCTTTATCATCTTGAACCTTATGATTTTCAATGGAAGGTTGGTCCATAAAGTTGTCAAAGCAATCCCCCACCAAAGTGTCGATCATCAACACTTTCCTTGATCTTTTTGCATTAGTTCCTTGAAGGTTATGGTGGGGTTGAGGAGGAAGCTTCCTTTTCCCCCTTGCTATGTCGAGATTGGTGAGCTTCTCAATGGAGTCTTGAACTTTTTCTATCCTTAGTGATAGATCATTATAAACCCCCTCCATTCTTACATTTATTGAACTCTCCATATTATCAATCTTTTCATTAAGATGAGAGTTGATCTTTTGTTGCTCACCTACAAAGTCTTCCATGACTTTGCTTATCTTCAAAATGGCTTGCTCCAATGAAGATGTACTCATTGATGGTTGAGGTTGAGGTTGGGTTGCAAGGTTGGGATGGTTCGTATACTCAAATGAAGTTGGCATGGCTTGTGGTTGTGCTTCAGTATGTACATTCCTCAATTCAAACTCTTCTATCCTTCTAGCCATAGATGCTAGCTTTGCCTTCATGCTCATGTCTTCATTCAAAGCATCCTTACTACCCCATTGGCTTTGTTGAACTTGCCTTTTCCCTAATTCAATCCGATCCCTCATGGATAAGTAAGCAAATTTGTCCTTCTCATGATCATAATGAGAGCTTTGATCTTCATGTGGAATTTCCATTTAAAAAAAAATGATATTCAACTAAGGCTCTTTTCTTCAACTTGTACCAGGGTTCCCTCTTGGTCTCGAATCCAACAAGGAATGCACAAATTGAAATTAAAACAAAAATAAAAGAAAAGAGAATAAAAAATTTAACTAAATAAAAACTAAACTAAAAAATTATAAGAAAACTCACCAAACTTGTGATGAAGATCACAAGTTACCCTTAATGGTTGCTTCACTGTGCTTGTGGCACCTTCCCCGGCAACGGCGCCATTTGATTCGACTCATGGTAGCTTAGCTTTAAAGGCGTATCAACAAAATTTATACCTTGAATACTATTACTAAAGTAGCCAAGCTACTATAGCATAGTGGTTCTAGGATCGTTCACTGGGAAGGGTTTTCGCAAACACAAGTGATATTCAAATTAGGAAAATAGGTGATTTTCTTATGGATGTTAGCTTTAAAAGAAGATGTAAATGTTTTAGAAAGATTTAAACTAATCTAAGCTAACATTAAAGACTAAAATGAAAGGGTGTAAAAACAAGTTTCTCAAATATAGGATAGCTATGCTTTGGCTCTTATGCAAATTGGAAATCTCAGGATAGGCTCCTCGCGTTGGGGTTGCAACTATGGTGATGCTTGCTTCCCGAACCGGTATGGATTTAGCAAATCAAGTTTTAATCCTTTAAAATGACAAAACAGATGGTAGTGAATTTCATCAATGGTTATTCACCTTAGACTTCCTTTGAATGGCTCGTAAGAGATAACTAGTGGTCTAAAGCCAAAAGCTTACCAAATATTGGCAACTCAAAGTCATTCCAGGTGATAAACTCACCTTTCAATGGCCATTGAAATTGGTTCTAACGGATTAATGCAAAACTTGGAATTGAAAACTTCACCTTCCAATAGCTCGTAGGAGATAACTAATGGATAGAAATCCAAAAGCTTATCAAGTATTGGCCGTTGGAAGTTGTCAAAAGGAAATAAAAACCAAACTTTGCATTAATGAACCTTTAATGAAAAACGACTACCTTACCTTCCGGGTGCGAGAAATTTCCATGGGATTGCATCCAAGCCATCACATAACATCCATACTTTGAGAAACTAAAAGTTTTAGCCAATCATCCTATGAGGAAAAGCCCTCAGAGGCTGTTTGGCTACTAAGAAAATAGAAATGGGGAAGAACAGGAGAAGAGAGAAAAACAGAGCAAGGCTCTGTATATTCTATATCTATATATCAATCGATGTCCGCGTATCTTTTACAATGGATGCACAGGAATACTTATAGAGAAGTTTTTCCAACCTTCCTAGCTAAGAAATCTTATGATTCGTGGATTACAAGGAGAAGAATGGAATTTATACAAAAATATCCAAAAGAAAAGATCTCGTGTGGAGTCGGCAGAAACAGGGGAAAATTCGCACCATGCAAGGGGGTGTGCGAATTTTGAAGGTGTTGTGCGAAAATTTCGCACACCCCTGGAGCAGTTGTCTTACAAAGGCCATATCTTCCTCATTTCAGCTCCAAATTGTACACGGTTTGAAGCGTTGGATTCTTGACTTCCTGAGCTTTGAAATGGTATATAACATGTAGAAAATGGACTTCGGGAAGTGCTCCAAAAGTGCCAAAGAAGACTGAAGCTACTGTCCTCTGTTTTCCTCTTTGCTTCCCTTTGCTTCTCTTTGCTTCTCTCCTTTTGTTGGCTTGCTTTGGTGTAGCTAAAAGCTTGCTTTAACTTGTCCAAGAAGCTCCTCCATCATTTGGCATGCTTGAATTGATTCATAAGCTGATATAAACATGTAAACTTGCCACAAAATGGTTAAAACCAATTACTAAGGACCTTAATGAATTAATTGGGTTAAATGAATATGATTACTACTCAAAGGTGCTTAAAACCATTATAATTAGGTCTACAAAATAGCACTTTTTGGTAGTAATCAGTGCTTAGATACAAGGAAGAGTCATTGGGCAAAAAAAACATGGTGTTATGAGATACTTTACAACTTTGGAGAAATCTACATCAATTGGAATCTATTCGGGAAATCCAAATGAAAGGTAAGTGAAATTATTCTCCAAATCAATGTTTCTATGGTCTCAATATTAGTTTTTGAATACCTGGTTTTCTGCTATGATATATTTAAATGACTTAGAATAGATTTGCATGCACCCTATGTGATCTAAGGCATGAGAACAGAGTGATCTGAGGTTCCCAACATCTACTATTAGAGCCCTAGGGTAGGTTCTAGCATGTTAGATATGTGATAAGGTGTGCTAATTCTGTTTTGTAGGGTTGTTTCTTTCATCCCATGACCCTAAGAGATGAATGAATGCTTTTATTCATTCAATTAAATATATCAATATATTTAGATTGACTAATTATAATTATGATATCATCTTTGCCTTTTGATTCTCTAGATTGTGTTGTACACCCCATAAGGGGTATATTATTTTTATTTGGTTGTAAAAATATTTTATTTTCAATAGATGGGTTGCAAGCTCCATTATAGGAGCATAGGAGTTTTTATTGTTGTAAAAATTTCAGTTTTTTGTATCCATCTATGGTGACCCAAGACAAAAGAAAGAATCTTGAAGGTTCTTTTCTGAATTCTATGATGGTTAAAGAAGAAAGAAGGATTACGAGAAGTTTTTGTTTATAAATCTATGGTAATGTCAAATTAAACTCAAAATTAGGGCTACCTCCTAGTAGTTTGCCAATCCACATATGAATTTGAAGCTTAGGAAGTCATGAATCCAATTGTTCTGTTATATTGTAATTTAGAGTTCAAATGAGGGAGTTATGGCCGATTGAAGCAAGGCTACACAAAGTGCATGACAACACAGTAATGTCAACTTTGAGCCAAAATTGGGGCCATAAACACTAAGTTTCCTAGGGAAAATCACCTATGGTTTTGAATCTTAGAAAGTTAGGAATCCGAAGCTTCAAATGGATTGCAATTCAGAGTTGAAATGAGGGAGATATGACCAATCAAAGCAATACTACACAAAGAATATGTTGTTACGAGATTGCATACGGGTCCAATTCCTTTTGCTTGTTTGGGCTTCTCCTTTTGGGCTCATTTTTGTGGCAATTGGGCCTTTTGGGTTTTCTGTTTTCAGTAACCCTTTTTTTTGGTTGTAAGGCTATTTTTCACAATTTAGATTTTATCCATGTTCTAATTACCAAATATGCAACAAGATCCCTAAAGGTCATGGGAAAATTTTCTATTTAATTATTTACTTGTTTTTATTATATGCTCTTGTTTAATTACATATGTGGCCTCAAGATATTTTGTTATTCTTAATTGAAAATAAATTTTCATGCATTTTTTCAAAATTGGAAAACTGATTTAAGTTGGAATCTACATGGTTAAGAAATTTGATTTTAAAGAAAAGATAAGTTGGAAAAGGATTAATAGCTTTCTTACCTTTTTAAAATTAATTCTTAGAAAATTTAATTTTATTTAAAATCTTCTCAAATCTTTGAGATCTCTAAGAATATATAAAATATTTCTTTTAAGGAAAAGCTATTATTTTTCCAAATCTTTATAAAATAATATTTTTCCTATTTTGCACAAGATTCCGATTTAAAGAAAATAAGTTAAATTTGAAAATTCATGATAAATAATTTATAATTAAGAATGGTTACCAAATGGCTACCAAAATAAGTATTAGAACCCAAAGAAAAGTATTCTTAGTAAATTTTCATGAGAAGATATTTTCAAAATTATTTATTTAAACTAGTTGTCACTAAGAAGATTACTATTTCTTTAGAACTATTTATTTATTAAACTTTAGGAGGTTTTCCTATTCTTTCTCAGCGAGAGAAGGAAAACTATATCTATAGTTGGTCCTCCAAACTCTTGCCTCTCCCCCAAAGAAAATTAGGAAACCATTTTGTTTGGATAGTTTAAGGATAAGGAATAAGAGAGCAATTCTTTTAGCACATGAGTCCCAATTTAAAAGATAAATAATGGATTTGGAAAATCACATGATAAAGAATTTATGATAGGAACGGTTACCAAATAACTTTGAAAAGTTTTAGTAATTTAATGAAGATATAAAATATTTTGAAAATACTTTCCAAAATAGATTGTTTAATTCCTTTTTGGAAATAAACATTTTTGGGAATTTTTGGGAGTTTTTGTAGTATTAATGAAACAAATTATTATGAAATTTCCATGGAAATACTTATTAAGTTGGAAAAGTGTAAGAAATAAGGAAATTTAATTTTATAAGGATTTTTGAATATGAGAAACAAAAGTTCCTTTCATGGATAAGGTGCTCTCAAGATTATTCAAAATCTCATAAATTGGTAATTTCCTTATTACACTAGAGTTTCCAATTTGGAAAATAAATATTTTGAAAATTTTCATTAGAGATATTTATCATTAAAAGATTATTACCAAAAGGCTTAGTAATTTGATGAAAATAAATTTATTTGAAACATTTCCTAGATAAAATATTTATTAATTGGAATTGTATAAAAGGCTAATTTTATGAAAATATATTTTAAAATTTTGAGAGTGGATATTTTATCAAAATTCTTTTTGAAAATTATTCTCATGGATATTTTAAATTTTTTCATGTTGGTAGTCTCTTATTATACTAGGTTTCCAATTAGGAAATAAATATTTTTGAAAATTCTTAAAGTAGATAATTTATTCATTAGAGAAATTATTAATAGTTTTAAAATGCTCTTATTTATCTCAAAAGATTTAGTGGGAGAGGACCTTATGCAAGCCCACGACCTTCATTGTTGAGCCCATCTTGATTTGGGTTCATCACCACCCTCATGGTGAGTTAGCCTGAAGAATCAGGAGATGTGGACTATCCATGTGAACGAGACTAGATATGTCTGTTGTGGGAACAACCACCCCACGATGGGTTATCTACTTGGTGACATTGATAGTTCAAGGACAATTGTTATACACTTGACATTTGATATGAAATGGTAGAATTGCCCCACACGATCCCATTTGCATAGTTCATGGACCAAATAAAAGGTATGTAGATCTTGCCTTTAGATACCTTTATGGTTGATTACTACTCAAAAAGTGCTATTTCATAGCTTGTAATTAACTCTTATAAACAGTTTTGAGTAGTAGTTATCACTTTTTAACCCAATTAACATATTAAGGACCCTTGCAATCAATTCTAATCAAATTGTGTTAAGTTTTGGTGTTTTGATAGCTTTTTGATCACCAAAGCAATCAGAGATTGAGGAGAGTTCTTTGGAAACCATGGCAAAGATTTCCGGACAGGATGGCGGTGGAAGTCAATGATCCGGACAACATATCCGGATAGGATATGCTATCGTCCGGGTGTGATGTTCACAAGTGCCGTGTGCTTCTCCCTGAGGGAGTCCGGATAAGGGAGCGCGCCACATGTCCTCTTGGGGAATCCGGATGGAGTTGATCCGGATATCCTTGGGCGGTCCGTGTCATCCGGGAGAGGGGTCCCTACACTTTGCACATGCAGACGGTCCCCCTTACGCAGCATAGCTCATTCCACCCGGTGAAGAATTCTATCCGGCCAACTTTCCACCTTCTCCGGATATTTCATATCCGGAATTTCGTGCGCCGACATTTCATATCTGGAATTCCGTGCGCCGACATTTTACATCCGGATATCTCACAGCCGGATGGGAGAGAAGGACGTTTCAACTTCTCCGGTCAGACATATCCGGATCCTCTGATAGCGCTTACCCGGAGAGTTTTTCTCTCAGTAAACAGTGCCGCGGAGTTCTCCTGAAGCTTCCTGATATTTGCCACCGACTAAGTTAGATTTGTTCTCTCAAGATATTTTGTGTAAATTTCTATTTTCTCCTTGTAATCAGTCAAAGATATTATTGGGATATTTCTTAGAAAATATCTTCTCTATATATATCTTTGAACCAATGTAAATAATATAGATAATATATATGAAACCGACGAACAGAGCACTTGCTCTGTTTTTCCTATTTTTGTTTTCTCGTTCTTTTTATTTCTAGCCAACCAAACTCTGAGGATTTTGATTACTACTCAAAAAGTGTTATTTGATAGCCTATAATTAATCCTTTTAAACACTTTTGAGTAGTAGTTTAGGCCTTTTAACTCAATTGGCATGTTAAGGATCCTTTAAAGCAATTTTAATCACTTTGTGTAAGTTTTGGTGTTTTTGTTAGTATTTTGATCACCAAAGCAAGTCAAGACTGAGGAGAGCTATGAGGAATCTTGGGCAAAGCTTAGAAACCATTTTCCAAGAGTAAATCCGGATTGCAAGGAGAAAAAGCAAAGAGAATCTGCCATGAAGCATATTCTTGATGACAGTCGTAGCAGCCACTTTTGGAGCACTTCCTGAAGTCCAAATGATGCATGCTATATACCATTTCAAAGCTCAGGAAGTCAAAAATCCAATGCTTCAAACGGTGTGCAATTCGGAGTTGAAACGAAGAAGTTACAGCCATTACAAGCCAATCACTCCGAGCTGAAGGAAGCATTTTGCAAAGTGCTGCGAAATCACCCTTTTGTTGCGAAGTGATTTCGCAGCCTTTTTGTACAGTAGGGTGTTTCTCCTTCTGACGATGCCCGATTTATGCCGCGATAAGGAAGCTGGGAACCTCAAGGTGGGAGCCAACTTCGCAGCCCTGCGAGTTTAGCTTGTTGGTGCGAAAATATTTCGCAGCCCTCTTGGGTGTCTGCGAAATTTCGCAGACACCATTTTTCTCCTGCGAAATGGTTCCTGAAGCCTCCCGATATTTGCTACCGACATTGGGAGATATTTTCCATTAGATTTTTGTTGTCTAAATCCCAAAATACTCCTTGTAAACCTCCAATTACAAGATTCCTTAGCTTTTAAGTTAGTAAAAAGACTAAATATCTTTGTAACAATTAGTTTTATATTATGTTCATATATATACCTCTCGGGAGCCTGTTCTCAGGGAGGAGTTCCTTCTGTAAGAGTTTGATAAGCAAGTAAAGTTCATTTTCTTTCTACTACCTTACCTTCTCACTTTGTATTCTTTAGTTAATACTAAGTTATGAACTCTCTGAGGAGTTTTCCCCAGAGAATGAGTAACTAAACCTCTAATTCCTTGGAGCTAAGGTTGCCGGGGAAGGTTCCAAGTGCAAGAATGCAAAGCTCTGTGGTTTTAGCTAGTAATGAAGAGGAAGTGAAACCCTTTAGTGATTTCAATGTTTTTAGTTAACTTAAAACACCTTGGAGTCACCTGGGCCAACACTTGGTAAGGCAAGTGATTTCCAACCATGGAAATGCACTAGTTTACCCCTTGCGAGCCTCTGGTAGGTGACTTCAGGGTAGGATTTTCTAGAATAGCCAACACTTGATAAGCTTTTGGACTCCTAGGAGACATCCATTAGTTATCTCTTGCGAGCTTTTGACGGGTAATCCAAGGTTAAGGATCACCTTGAATGGTTAAGGCTTAGTGAGAGGTTTAAACCATTGCAAGTTGCATCAGTGAGAGAATTAAAGTGAAATCTAATTGAAGGATGAATCTGTACATCACCGGTTAGAGAATTGACTATATGTTGAATCTCTAATGCGAGGATATGAACCATCTGACCGGAGCTATGGCTTTTGCATGAGGAACCACCCCAGTGAACCTAATTCTTCAAGTAATGTTTTTCTTCCTAAGTTATTCCAAACTTCTGTTATGTTAGTTAGTTTAAGTCTAAACCTTCACCAACCAAAGTTTGTGTTTTTACTTCTTAAGCTAACCATGAAATGAAACAAGACCAATTCACTTGGAATTGGTATCATTGATATCTTGTCAACCTTTCCCAGTGGACGATCCTAGAGCCACTATACTATAGTAGCTTTTTATTTGCTACCCTAGTGTATGGTGTTATAGGTATAAATTTTGTTGATCACTCCCTCAATCAAGGAGCACCAGCTGGACACGAATCAGCTGAGACACCAATTGGGCACGAATCAAATGGCGTCGTTGCCGGGGATGGAGTGTCAAGTTTGTAGTGATACCATTGTTGAGCACTTGTGATTTTCATCACAAGTTGGTAAAGTTTCTTTCATTTTACTAATTTTCATTCTTTCTTTATAATTTAAGTTATCTTTTTAAATTAAGCCTAGTTTAATTTTATTGTAGTAGCCCTGTTTCTTTTGTTGTCTTTTGTTTTCATTTTTAGTTGCAGCTAGATACTAGTTGTGTATGCCAAAGTGGATACGAGACAGTGGAGGAAGGCTTGTTAAGTGTGATACACCTCAGAGGAGAGAATTTGAAGTGATCTTGAATATCATGGAAGCTACACCTGAAGATCAGCATAGTCACCAAGGTCGTCAAGATAATCTCAATGAATTCAGATCAATGAGGGATCGTATGCATCCACCTCGTATGAGTGCACCATCATGTATAGTGCCCCCTACTGAGCAGCTAGTGATCAGACCGTATCTTGTTCCACTTCTACCAACTTTCCATAGGATGGAGAGTGAGAATCCGTATGCACACATCAAGGAATTTGAGGATGTTTGTAATACATTCCAAGAGGGAGGAGCTTCAATTGATTTGATGAGGCTTAAGTTATTTCCTTTTACTTTAAAGGATAAGGCCAAAATTTGGCTTAATTCTTTAAGGCCAAGGAGTATCCGCTCTTGGACTGACTTACAAGCTGAATTCCTCAAGAAATTTTTTCCTACTCATAGAACAAATGGCTTGAAAAGACAAATTTCAAACTTCTCAGCTAAAGAGAATGAGAAATTCTATGAGTGTTGGGAAAGATACATAGAAGCTATAAATGCTTGCCCTCACCATGGTTTTGATACTTGGCTACTGGTGAGTTATTTCTATGATGGTATGTCCTCCTCAATGAAGCAACTCCTCGAGACAATGTGTGGAGGAGATTTCATGAGCAAAAATCCAGAGGAAGCTATGGATTTTTTGAACTAAGTGGCTGAAGTTTCAAGAGGATGGGATGAACCGACTAAAGGAGAAGTGGGAAAAATGAAGTCTCAGTTGAATGCTTACAATGCTAAGGCTGGGATGTATACCTTGAAAGAAGATGATGACATGAAAGCAAAGATGGCAGCTATGACAAGAAGATTGGAGGAGCTGGAGCTGAAAAGAATACATGAAGTGCAAGCTGTTGCTGAAGCACCAGTGCAAGTGAAGCTGTGTCCTAATTGTCAGTCATATGAACATTTGGTGGAGGAATGCCCTGCAATTTCATCTGAAAGGGAAATGTATAGAGATCAAGCAAATGTTGTTGGACAATTCAGGCCCAATAACAATGTGCCTTATGGAAATACTTACAATTCTAGTTGGAGGAATCATCCAAATTTCTCATGGAAGGCCAGAGCAACTCAATACCAACAGCCGGATCCACCATCTCAACAATCTTCAAGTATTGAACAAGCAATAACAAATCTCAACAAGGTAGTGGAAGATTTTGTTGGAAAGCAAGAAGCCACCAATGCTCGAGTCGATCAAAGAATTGATAGAATGGAGAATGTGTTGAATAAAAGGATGGATGGAATGTAAAATGATATGAATCAAAAATTTGATAACATCCAGTATTCAATCTCCAGGGTTACAAATTTGAATACACTGCAAGAAAAGGGAAGATTTCCTTCTCAACCTCACCAAAATCCCAAAGGTGTCCATGAAGTGGAAAGCCAAGAGGGAGAATCATCACAGGTGAAAGATGTCAAAGCCTTGATCACTCTAAGGAGTGGTAAGAAAATTGAGAAGCCAATGCCTGAGCCACATGTTGAGAAAGAAGAAGAGATAAAGAAAGGGAAGGAAATGGAAGATAAAGAGAGTGAGATCAGTGAAGAAAAGAAGGATACTGATTCAACAAGGAAAGCAATTCCAGAGAAAGAGCTGCTGAAGGAAGAAATGCTGAAGAAATCAACTTTTCCACCTTTTCCTCAAGCATTACAGGGGAAAAAGGGGGATTAGAAATGCAACTGAAATCCTTGAAGTCTTGAGGCAGGTGAAAGTCAATATTCCACTACTGGATATGATCAAACAAGTTCCAACGTATGCAAAATTCCTAAAGGATTTGTGTACTATCAAAAGAGGGTTGACTGTAAACAAGAAAGCCTTCTTGACTGAGCAAGTAAGTGCAATCTTACAGTGTAAGTCTCCTTTGAAGTATAAAGACCCTGGAAGCCCTACCATTTCAGTCATGATTGGAGGAAAGGTAGTGGAAAAAGCCTTGTTAGATTTGGGAGCCAGTGTGAATTTGCTTCCATATACCGTCTACAAGCAATTGGGACTGGAGAGTTGAAGCCCACAACAATCACTCTATCTCTGGCAGATAGATCAGTGAAAATTCCAAGAGGGGTAATTGAGGATGTATTGGTTCAAGTAGATAATTTCTACTATCCAGTAGATTTTATTGTTCTTGATACAGATCCTACTGTAAAGGAAGCTAATTTAGTTCCTATCATCCTTGGAAGGCCATTTCTTGCAACTTCAAATGCAATCATCAACTGCAGGAATGGGCTTATGCAACTTACTTTTGGTAACATGACACTGGATCTCAATATTTTCTATATGTCTAAAAAGCAAATCACTCCGGAAGAAGAGGAAGGACCAGAGGAGTTATGTATTATTGATGCTTTGGTGGAGGAGCACTGTAATCAAAATATGCAAGACAAGTTGAATGAAAGCCTTGTGGATATTGAGGAAGGTTTTTCTGAATCTCCTATTGGGCTTGCTACTCTACAAAGTTGGAGAAAGATAGAAGAGATTCTACCTTTGTTCAATAAGGAAGAGGAGGCAGCTGTTGAAAAAGAAATTCCAAAACTCAATCTGAAGCCTTTACCTGTGGAGCTGAAATATACATATCTTGAGGAGAATAATCAATGTCCTGTTGTGATATCTTCATCTCTGACTAATCATCAAGAGAATTGTTTAATGGAAGTTCTCAAGAGGTGTAAGAAGGCAATAGGATGGCAAATATCTGACTTGAAAGGCATTAGTCCTTTAGTTTGTACACATCACATATATATGGAGGAGGAAGCAAAACCAATTCGTCAATTTCAAAGAAGGTTGAATCCTCATCTACAAGAGGTGGTGCGAGCTGAGGTGCTGAAGCTACTTCAAGCAGGAATCATCTACCCTATATCTGATAGCCCTTGGGTGAGTCCTACTCAAGTGGTACCTAAGAAGTCAGGGATCACAGTGGTTCAAAATGAAAAAGGGGAAGAAATTACTACACGCCTCACTTCAGGTTGGAGGGTGTGTATTGATTATAGAAAGCTGAATGCTATAACCAGGAAAGATCATTTTCCATTGCCATTTATTGACCAAGTACTGGAGAGAGTCTCTGGACATCCATTCTATTGTTTCTTGGATGGATATTCAGGGTATTTTCAGATTGAAATTGATTTGGCAGATCAGGAAAAGACCACTTTTACATGTCCATTTGGAACATATGCTTACAGAAGAATGCCTTTTGGTTTATGCAATGCACCTGCTACATTTCAAAGATGTATGTTGAGTATTTTCAGTGATATGGTGGAGCGAATTATGGAGGTTTTCATGGATGACATCACTGTATATGGAGGTACATTTGAGGAATGTTTGGTTAATTTGGAAGCAGTTCTTCATAGATGCATTGAAAAGGACCTGGTGCTCAACTGGGAGAAATGTCATTTTATGGTACGTCAAGGAATTGTCCTTGGCCATATCATCTCTGAAAAAGACATTGAAGTTGATAAAGCAAAGGTGGAGCTCATTGTCAAATTACCATCTCCAACAACTGTAAAGGAGTAAGCAGTTCCTTGCCATGCAGGTTTCTATAGGAGGTTTATAAAAGGTTTTTCAAGTCTTTCAAAACCTCTTTGTGAGCTGTTAGCTAAGGATGCTAAGTTTATATGGGATGAAAGGTGTCAGCATAGCTTTGATCAACTGAAGAAATTTTTAACAACAACTCCAATAGTGAGAGCCCCCAACTGGCAATTACCTTTTGAACTGATGTGTGATGCCAGTGACTTTTCTATAGGAGCTGTGCTTGGCCAAAGAGAAGATGGGAAGCCCTATGTGATTTACTATGGCAAGTAAAACACTAAATGAAGCTCAAAAGAACTACACAACTACAGAGAAAGAATTGTTAGCTGTGGTATTTGCTTTGGACAAATTTCGTGCTATTTGTGGGTCTTTCATATTGTCTTCACTGACCATTCAGCCTGAAGTATTTATTGAAAAGCAGATGCAAAAGCAAGGTTGATTAGATGGATTCTTTTGTTACAAGAATTCGATCTTCAAATCAAAGATAAGAAAGGAGTGGAGAATGTGGTAGCTGACCACCTTTCAAGGTTAGTTATAGCACATAATTCCCATCCCTTGCCTATTAATGATGATTTTCCTGAAGAATCACTCATGTTCCTAGTGAAAACTCCTTGGTATGCTCATATTGGCTAAATTATTTAGTGACTTGTGAAATTCAAGTGAGTGGATGCACTAGGAGCCAGGAAGGCACTTCTTATGCTAAATTCATGCTTATTATTGGGAAGAGCCCTTTCTTTTTAAGTATTGTGCAGATCAGATCATTAGGAAGTGTGTCCCGGAAGATGAGCAGCAAGGGATTCTATCTCATTGTCATGAGAATGCATGTGGAGGCCACTTTGCCTCTCAGAAAACAGCGATGAAGGTATTGCAATCAGGGTTTACTTGGCCATCTCTTTTCAAAGATGCCCACATCATGTGTAGGAGTTGTGATAGATGCCAAAGGCTTGCAAAGCTAACAAAAAGAAATCAAATTCCTATGAACCCCATTCTGATAGTTGAGCTGATGATTCTGATCCAGCTGATGATGCTACATGATTACTACTCAAAACATGCTATTTTGTAGCTTGTAATTAGCTCTTTTAAATACCCTTGAGTAGTAATTATTACCTTTTAATTCAATTAACATGTTAGAGACCCTTGCAATCGTTTCTAACAATTGTGTTAAGTTTTGGTGCTTTTTGATAGCTATATGCTCACCAAAGCAATTAAAGAATGAGGGAGAGCTATATATAGTTCATGGCAAAGCTTTTGGAAAGCTTAAATTTATGAAGAAACCAAGCTTTGGAGCCTCATAATCCTTTGCCTTAGTCGTTCAAAGTATGCAAGGAAAGAACAATGGAGAAGAGGAAAACAGGGTGATGAAAATAGGGGACACAGCTTCAGTCTTCCGTCGCACTTTTAGAGCACTTCCCGAAGTCCATTTTCTACATTCTATATACCATTTCAAAGCTTAGAAAGTCAAGAATCCAACG
>JBAPGN010000446.1:0-27970 GCA_037355405.1 Vitis amurensis | reverse complement strand
TACCGTATAAACTGAGCTTTCTTCGGTCTTGGTCATAATCTATGGTGAATTTTTTATTTTTTTTAATGTGAACTAGTTTTTATTCTAGAAAGCTACATGCTGTTGATGGTCTCATTTTTGTGAGTACAAAAAAATATTAATTTGCGTTTTGTTCTTATGTAACAAGACACTGTCAGTTATTCTCTTTTACAGAGATACTCCTTGAGAATTCATAGGATTGAACTAAGTGACAGTGTCATTAAAAAGGATGACACAAAGTGCGAGATACTTTTGTTAAATGATGTCTGAATTGAGTTTCTATTAAAAGAATCAGATGGTTTATATGCTGGAGGATTAAATGATATTTGTCATAATTTTACCTTTTTTCACATTCTTGATTCCTTAAATGAACACAGTTTTATACAACACATCTGTGATCGTAATTCGAGACCAACCAACTATGTAGCTCCCTATAACCTCTAATGCTAGATCATAGAGAAACTTCCTTATAGTCATCCAGTTCATTCAAAACGCTTCCTAAATATAGAAATAGCGCTACATCTCTCATAAATTCTTTATCATTATTTCTCATATCCGTAACAACATACCAGATCAACTGAAAATAGAAAGGCAGACACACTCCTAGTTTATTTCATCTCTCAGTTCTCGCTGGAATGTCCTCACTTTCGCGTTTCCTCTTGCTTGAATCTATATAGTCTATGAGACCAACACACACCAACTCGCGATTCTTAATAACGCAACATTATCAAATATGTTATACAGATGAAGCCAGACTGTGTTTTTCTTAGAAAGCTATATAGTTCTAGATACAAATAACATGTATAAACCTTAAATTTAAACATAGAAAACAAAATACATAATCTGAACTCGTGTGGTCATCTAGTGGATAATATATGAAAAAGAGCTCTGCACATTGGCATTTAGCACTTATGGTATGGAGAGTATTTAAAAAAATTTAACATTAACTCGGTCAACAATATATCACATTGACATATTTTAAAATATGAAACTTATACAATATATAAGAATGATAATTGAAAATAATTATTGATTAATAAGCTCTTTTGCACCATTATTCTCATACAAATAAAAATGTGTTCATGAAAAAACAATTAATTTCAAAAATTCTATTTTTCATCAGTATCAAAACAATGAGACGTAAGACTTTTTATAAGAATTCCAACTAACTGTGTAGGATAAATCATAGACTGTGTATATGTAGGGTTTCCAGATGTGCATTCTGCGATACTTTGAACGAGATCACACTAGTTAATATTTCAATATTATTGCGGACCTTCATAAATATAATAAACATTGAACTATCTAAACAAATATCCCATAAAATGGAGATCATCACCATACAAGGTCAGTAGTTAGCTTACCTTGTGCGCCGTATCAAGTCACACAAATCTGATTAAAAAAATACTATTAGTACATATTCAATGTTTACAAATTTGGAAATTCTTCCATTATCCTGCATTTCAATATTATTATTGTGTGGTGCCACAGACATAATCAATATTTAAACGTATTGTACTCTCTAAAATGCCTCGCGTGCGTACATAACTTTATAAAAGCAATTAAGGATGGAGTTCCAACGCATAGATTTATCACTAGCGTGTTACTAACATAAAAATGTAAAATCTAAGGACATGTTTCGTTAGGTGATCTTCTTCTTCATACATAGCAAATTTCCCACACATTATAGGTACAAACAAATGAGGCTACATCGTAAACTGTGTTTTATTAGATAGGATATAAAAAAACATTGTGCTTCATTAATGTTCTACATGTAGGAATGGATGGATGATAAATTGACATTGTGAGACAAGACAATGTCGTGATGGAGTACAGGAAGACTGCCCGGGCTGTCCACATTTTTCGGCAATTTCTATGGGCAAGAAGCTGCCAATTCAACTCATGATTACTAAAAGTTTATTGAATACATAATGAATATCTCGACAAAAACAATGAGAGAGAGTTAGTCCATTGCTGATTACATTGAGCTCGTTGCCCCACAAACCTTTATGAATATATCCCATACCTCTATAGACTTACATCCCTCTCATGGTTTCATAGTGTCATTCTTAATACTATATAGAGTTGTATCTGTGTTTAATTTTATATGGGTTTGGGTTTAAAATGATTTATCTAAAATTTTGATGGGCTTGTCTAAAATTGGGTCTGTTGGAGTTTCGTTTTCATGTGGGCATTTTTGTCTTGTCTTGTTGTTTCCTGATGCTTGTTGTGTATATGAGATCCAAATATACATCGTGATGTAGAAGGAAAAAGACATCAAGTGTTTGTGATTGATATCCTTGAAGAGTTAAAATATGAAGGTGCTTTTGTGTAGCACAAGACACTTCTCATAATGTTACTCTATTGTCGGATATTTGGGACTAAGGAAGGGGGGGGAAAAAAACATTTGTTGTTTGACTTTTAATTTTATGTAGGAGTTTCTTCCTTTCTACCTATGCCGTACGATATGCTCCTTCTTTGTGGGTCTTACTTTCTAGATTTCCCTTATGCCATCAAATTGTATGTGAGTCAGAGTTATAGTAATAATTAGATATTTACTATAGCAATGTTTGTGGCTCATATAAAAATATAACAATAAAAATTGCTAAGTGTACCTCGTTTTCTATTTTCCAAGACATTTAGAGCATACTAAGTATTCATACTGTGTTGATTATTGATAATAGTAAGTAAAAGAGCCACAGTTGGTTATAAAGGTTATATGAGAATCTTTGAGCTTAAATTATAATAGACCAAAAAAAAAAACGGAACCATATAGTCCAAAATGATGAACTTTTTCCTCATAGTGAAATTCCCTCTTTGGTCTTGACATGAATACCTACTCCATTCTCAGAAGATATAAGGGCTTTTCTATCAACTTTTGCGGTCCTCCTCTTTTTCGAATCCTCATCTCTCTCAAATAAAATATCAACAATGGTGCGAGCCTGAATAGAAAAAGCATAAAAAAGGATTTGAACCATGTTACCTCTTACGTTTTGATGTACGCACAAAGTGAAGTTGTCCTGTGTCTTTACAAGAAAATCGACTCAATACTTGTTTCACAAGTGAGGGTCTTAGTTTTCTTTCAGAGTACACTATATACTACTTCTAATCACATATTATTGTTTATTACCTGCCAGAATGAAAAATCTTTAGTAAGAATGAAGAAAAGGAATTATATAAAGAACATATCTATAAATTATCTCAATTATAGGTTCTCCATTAGCCTTAAGATCACCATTAAAATCTTGGATCGCCCAAACTCGCCTCTCTTACAAAACTCTCCTACATCTTCGGATCTAAACAACATAGTTTCTGACAACAGGTGGAACTAGAGCAAAAGAAAAAAATAAAAGAACATAAAGTTAGATACTCTTGAATCTATATCACACACTGGTAGGCCTTTACATGTATAAATTGTGTATATCCCACAAAATATGCGCCAAATTCATCCACACCCACATGTCCATTAGTGACTAAATTTCATTTTATACTAGTAAACAATAACTTATGATCCCTTTTATGCTGGTTATCTTTCTTTAGTTTTTTTTTATGGGTAAAAGAAATATATTTAAAATCAACTAATAAATGACGTATAAAAATAGAACCTTATATCACTCCATTACCCTATTCTTGTGTCTTCTCACAAGTTTTTTATAATGTTGCAAATCCCCGCACCTTGGCATAAAAAGTAGCAAAATTTGAACCAACAGAAATGCTAATTGGTTGATAGAGGAATATTTAAAGCGTTATCATTTATCAACATTGAATCGGTGCCTATAAATTAGAGCCAAGTGGCTTTTGGGATTCCAGTTATTCAAGTTTTTTTGCCAGACCTCATATGGACAACCTGAGTCAGTTTATGCGATTAGTGAGTACAATAATGATACATCAATTAGTGGTGATGTATAAAAAGAAGAGACTTGTAGGTGTTTTTTGAACTAAGACTTAACAAAACCAATTCCTAGGTCACTACAAATCAAGAAAATCTTTAGACATATTGATGTATATGCAAAACCCATATATAAGCTACATTATTCGCATAACTTAAAAGGCGCTTTATTAACGTTCTATGAGATTATCCTTAAGTAACAATTTAATCATTACAACAGTGTTATACTAGTCACAGAATTTATGTGCGCTACAATAGTGTCCTCTAATTCACAATTTCCTTGTATAACTAGGTACCAAGAGAAGCATTAAGGTCAGGACCAAAGCTCTTTTGTTATCTCTGGGCAGGATTATACATTCACCTCCTATCTCATAGGCTATAATTCCAAAGCTATCAGAGACTCCTTTTTACTCTCAAGTTATAATCTTCTATTAGATTTTTATACACCAAATGCATTAAAAAAAGGTAAATACTTCTCTTCACTATAAGGTGGCACATGAAGGAGAATATTACTAATATTATAGCGTGCAGTTTGCATCTGTAGTCGTTTTTGCTCTTGTCCGTCTTCTAACGAGGCGTATGGAAAGGCGAGCCAACTTAGTGCTCGGGCTCTTTGCTGCCTGAGGCGACCTTTGCTATGGGTAGCTAGCAGTGTAGCGAGGCGAGCTATTCAACTAATATATTAATCTTAATATTTAGTTCAAAGATCAGTTTGCCATAATCTTTTCAGAACTCAGGCGATAGAACATAAGCAATGAATATCCTCAAAGAAACTCAGAATCACTGGACTTTGATCCACCTTGTTGCCATCATTTGGAATGAGGCGAATCGGGCTGATGCAAAAGGGACTAAATTGTTCAAACATCTGAATCCAAAATTGGCTGCTGGCGTTACCAACCTTAAACTTTTCATTATACCCACAGACCATACAGCACCATGGTTAGAATGCACACAGATTTATATACTCACTACAAACATAGCGCCACAGAAATAGGAGGGAGGAGAGTTGAACCAACAGAGAGGACGCTTCACATGTGTAAACGCTCGTACAGAGGATACACGTTGATGAAAGACATGATTGGTGTTTATTAAAGAATAAAGAGAAATACAATATAATAAATATATAATATAATATTAGATAAAGTACATAATATTAAGCAACGCAACGGAACAAATGTTCTTTCGGCTGAATATCTCACCACACATGACGAAACCCTCACTGCCCTCATCTCAGAGTGCGACGTCAAGGAGACTATTAAATTCTATAGCAATAAAAATGCTACCTCGATAGGGTTAGTTGCGCAATTAAGAAGCGATTGAACACCCAATAAGTCCTTCAAGTCAGAGAAGAACCGGGAAGGCTCACCTTGAAAGAGAGGGAGACTCTCGCCGGAGCGCTCTGTGAGCGGTGTGAGTCCAATAGAATTGGGGCCACAGGTGGAGGAAGAAGGCCCGTATAAGAGTGACAGTGGCGTGGCCCAAGTATGTTAATAATTGTGTTTTTTTGCGTTTTGCTGTACTATGTAGTGGGCGCGCGCGCTGATTCTACTGCGAGGTTACGCAGTGAACGAGTGACATGGTGGAATGATGGGGGATCGTTGCGAATGACATAGGATTTGGGAATGACGTGGGTTGACGGTGGAGCGCATAACTTGAACCATGTAACGTGAAGACGACCAGACATGTAGATTGTTGCTTAAGCAAACTGCAGTGTTAGATGCTGAATGATATTTCAGGAGACGGAGGTGTCGGCTCTCGAGAAGACGAGAAGCGCGCCTCGGCAGTCACTCAGGAGTGCATCATGTTAAGTATTTATACTTTTCCGGCCACCAGAGAGCCATTATTGTAAGGACCAGTTCGGACCCGCGAGGTTTCAGAGGATTGGGCCAGCCGGGTGGTCGTGCGATACCGTCGCTTCACAAATGACTAGGATCACCTCGTCGAACTTTGTGTCGCTTTTCGGCAGATATTTCGGAATATTTTAATACATTCCCAGAATGGCGAACTAGAAGTTGAGAGATTAGGAACTTTCTTTTCAGTTTCATGTAGATGAAGAAGAAATGACACATAGTTGACGTGCCAGTTTTTAGCGGAGTGCTCTCCGCTTACTTTTTGCGTATAGTCTTTGTGTGAGTCTCAGAAATAGACTTTTTTTATTTTGAATCATACCAGCACTCAACTGTGCTTTCTTCATGTTTTTTTGTTTCATTTATCTTCTTTTGAGTATATCTTTTATGCGAAACTCAGTTTTCATGTTTGTCATTCAGCTAGGTTTACTAGCACAGAACCATGGATTGATACATCCCTATTTAACACGATCGCTTGACACATGGCGGCATTCATGACGTTGTCTTTTACAACAGGTTAGGACCTGCAGGCATCTGGCCTTCAAATTTTTTGTCAATTACTTCTGGGCCACGTGGGAATCTATATTCGGCAAGACACTCTGACATCTCAGAAGAAGAAGTTAGTGTGCTTAGCAAAATCTTCACTTTGGTGTTGTCTATTCATATGAGGTCGATTTTGTTAACTATCACATTTCTAAGTGGCTAATTACAGGAAATTTTATTCGAATATAATCTTAAAATTCTACTTCAATACAAATTTGGGACATCTTTGGATTTAAAATGAAATTAATGTAGAGATGACTCGGGTTTGAATGAAATTAAATATTTCATTGTTATTCACTTCTTGATCGGAATGAAAAATTTAACTAAATTTACAATGATTCCTAGAAACTTTGAGGTTAAGTAAATACGCCAGAAAATGGTATCCATGAAAACGAAATCAGGGTTGTACTACTCTCCATATTTAATCATTAATGATTACAAAAGCATGCGGGATAATAGCACACCAAAGCTTTATATATGTTACTGTGACCTCTCTAACTAGGATATTTATGTGTTTATATTTTTGTATTTTTTCTATGATATCAAGAATAACCTTACTACAACAATTGACTAACATTCAAGTTTAATAATAATAATGTTTTTTTATTTTTCTATATTTATAAAAAAAATATATTTCTCTTTATGAGGGTAGTGATTTATTCTTTATTGAAGTGTTTAAGAACTAATAACAAAGAAGACTCTTTTTCAACATATTATTTGTTATTTTTCTTGGGCTTCGCCTGTTTTTTAAATTAGTTGATCTGATTATTTACTCATGCTCTTAGTTATATTGGTTGATGTTTTATAGAAGAAAACAATTCAATTTCAAAAAGTAGAGAGTTATATCAATAACTCTTTGTTTATATCTATTTCAGCATTAATACACTTCTCAATGCATAATAGATCGGTTTAGTCCATTTGAGTTTGGCATTGGATTGACCAGTTTAGGCTCTCATCAATTATATACATTTGAGAATGTGAGAATTCCTTCCTGGCATTGGAATAAAAGAGTTGTGTCCTATACTCTATACGTATTACTCATTTCTCATTCCATGTATCCACATCTCTTTCGTAGTTCGTTTTAACCATTACATGATATTTCTGATTTGACGATGCTGTTCGTCGCGTCTGTTTTAGTTTTTCTATTTCTATATTAAACAGGTCATATGCAATAGTATATATGAGTATCGAAATACTGTATTGTTATGTAATTTGTAATTTGCGCGCTCCTTCAGTCACTATGCATTTATCTTGTTTGTGGTGGAGCAACATTCACATTGGTTGCATACATCTTTATGCTAGCAATGGTGCCGTCTTATATTGCAATTATGATCAAGTTTGTTCTGCTCTTGCGTATTGTGTTTTTTACAAAAATTGGTTAGTGCGTAATTTAACAAATAGGAGTTTTGTCTCGATTAAGAAATATAACAAAATAAATGGAAAGTGACAAGCGAGGCAGTTTTTGTTTAGAGCTGAAGCGCATGTTCTTCGGTGTCCCTGTGGAGTAGATAATGGCCATTCGTAGTATCCTCTGCGCGTGTGATACCTACTAAGCTTCCTTATGTACTTAAGGCATTGCTAAAGTGATATCTAGTTAATATATTTCGAACCTCGTTGCGACCACTTCCACTCTCTCTCGCCACAATTAATACGAATCCATGTTGCCAATACACTTACTCTCGAAAAGCTTTTTGTACAAGGAACTAACTGTATGGAGACGACTCGAGCCTAACTCATTGTGACACAGAGGATACGATATGCTGGCCTCCCCTATGAGAAAGATAAGAAAAGTAGAAAAATAGGCTCTGCAGTATAGTAGTACAACTGGGGGACTCGATGGATTCATTGACACTCAGATGATGAGCTTGATTCTCCCCTCCATCACAACATATGTTTTGCTGCTTTGGTTGTATGCTCCAAGCATAGTGTAATCGATTCAGAACCCACGCATCATTATAGGTTTCACATCAGCGTGTCCAAGACAAACTCATACAATGTCAGCCCTGTGAGTTGTGTGAAAGAGATCTATGACTTGTTCCATTCTTCTGTTGGTGGGTACACTTCTCAGCTAATCGCTATCGGTTTAGTTCACAAATTTACGTTTGCTCGTAACTCGTTTTATTTAATTTATGTTGTAGGATTATATTTTGTAATAAGGAGAAGGATTGTTTAGTTTACTAAGCCTTCATGGTTACCCTAAGAAGGTTCGTTGTTCGCTTTGGTGTAGTGATTTTGATGAGAGTCGAAGACATCTGTTTACCTTCTAACCAACCTTGTGCACTTCTGCACTAAACATACCTCTCATAAAGAAAAATGTGTTGTCATTGATGCAAAGCAAATAGAAGATAGGTTTGCCTTACTATTCATAGTCTTTGGACATATGAGGCACAAATGTAATATTAAGAGAAAAAACACATACAATTCATGTAGACAATACTTCCCGACCTTTTATAGTGAATATGAAACCTTAAGCGCTTCTAGTGCAGGTCCAGACCAGCTCTGAAAATATAATTCCTAACCCGACCCAACATTCATAAAACTATTATGTGATTTGTGGATTTCTCCATTATCTTGCAGATAGAAATAAATGCCAGAGCAGACCTTGCTCTTGCTCGGATATGCTTCTTTTTTTACTCCCTCGATTTCATTGTATATTTTACTCTCGTATAGTGTTTTCAATTAGCACTTTGGCTGATACCAAAAGTTGTGAGCTCTATTACTGAAAGGCGCGAAGAGAGATGAGAGATGAGAGAGCAGATGCAGGAGAAGGGAGATGAATGAGTATTGGTGATTAATCCCACTTTCACCTAATTAGCAGATCGAAAGAAGGGAAAGAGAGAGAATTGAATTACCAAGTTTGCTTAGCCAGGAAGGTATTTAAATAATAACTAGATACAAAAAAGGTTTTACTGTGCAATTTTGTGAGAGTCGGAACCAACCATGTGTATCACGAAATTGCGAACGTGAGATATCATTTGATCTCTATATATTGTGCTATTGATAGAACACGTACGAGTAAACAAATATTATCTAAGATGTGGTAGCAAGATTGAGACCGATAAGTAAAGCAATTCCCTTAAAATCTCCTATAAAGTATTAAGTATAGTGTGCAGTGCTCTAAATGGGCCATGGGCTTTTGTTTGGCACCATTTTCAGAAAGGCCATGCGGTCCTTGGCCTTAAAAGAATTAATCGAGTAAAAGGATCTCCAAGGTAGACGGTATAGCCTTTCTACACCTAAAAACATGCAAAAAGAGGATTGGTCTCATGAGACTTACTGCTTCTAGAGTATTAGAGAGATAATTGTGGCAAATACCATAGTGCACTCAGGAGACTCTCTCACTATATTATGGGTATAAATATACTCTCTATCCATAGCTTTTAGTACAATTCAATACCTGACAACTTTCAGGTTACTTACTCATATATAACGATGTGACACCCTACAAGGGTGCTCATTGGTTTAAGACTTCCTTCTCACTGGGGTAGCTCATTGACAGGTATTTTAGCTCAATAATATAAGTATTCTATTGGCATACTATTTCAGTCATAAAAATCACACTCTCCTCCTTAGCTAGTGAGAATAACTTTGAACATATGATGATGATTATGGAAAGATTCAAATAGGACACCACTTTTAGTCATTTGGTAATTCTAGATCATATACTGGTGAGATTTAATAATATTAGAGATTTACATGTCTCTCATTTGTTAATTTCTTCTTCAATAAAAAAATAGTCACTGGAGAGACGCACCAATTATTTCTCAAAATAAGAAACTTCCACGTAACGGTTTCTCGATTATAATGCTTCTCTGAAGCGCAAGTATTTTCACATTACACTCAAAAGAAGTCATCAGGGGCGAGTGTGAATTCATTCTGTGCTGTCTATCTTTCAATTTAAACTCAACGAAACTTACCACCTATCACATAGTTTCCATAAGGATGTCAAATTATAATTATCTACTTTTGCTACCTAGAAAATTTATATTCATGATATTCAAAAATAACCTCTCGAAAAGTTAGAGTTAAGGATGGGATGAGCTATAGCTCATTGCAAATGGCGCGGGAAATGTTATAGAGCCTATTGGAACTGAATACTTTGGTTCAATGTATAGAAAGCTTATACCCTATATGAGTATTGATGGTGCATCAAGTCTATTGTGCGTCCCAGGGATGCCTGATCTCGTTCGCTCCTCGGCGTTGTACATTTAATAGTGGCTTTACCTAGGTTGCGGAGAGCTTGTGTCGCCAGGGCTTCAAACCTGGTACCCGGAGTTGTCTCAATTGTCTGCGGTCTATCCCGCTCACTCCCTAGTGAATTGTCTTTCCTTCCTCACAACTATTATCGCATCAACGAGCGGCTACAATTATATCTATTTTATAGTATTCATAGGTTTAGACAGGATAAAGGTGAATTTGATACCCTTGACATGTGATATATAAGAAATCACGAGTAAAACCAAAGTAAGGTGTTGATATTTATACATTCCGAGTCGACACTGTCGAGGTGAGATCCTCAAGTAATCACTGCATTTCATGTTTAATTAGGTGACTATGAGAGAACACTCTCAATTGACTGAGATCGACTCTAAGTGTTTAAAGCCGTATTTCTCATTAGAATTAAAATCTCTTGGTTATTAATATTTTCGAACAGTTATTTTTTCAAAATGTGTCAAAGACTAATTCTATTTCCCAGATCAAATAATTCTTGATCGTACAGAGAGGGTTATTTGCATCACAAATTTGTCTATTTCACAGTAGTAAATCAATGCACAAATAGATTAATTTATCTATTTTCCATTGCATTATATGATTGTTCAGAAATTCGTCGCAAATGTTAATCTTTTGAAAGTCCATCGAATATCGACATCAATGGTCTTCTCTCGTATACTGTATATAATAGTGTGATGATAAGCTTAGTTAAGCAACAAAATTACAGTACACTGAAAAGGAAAGAAACATTAGTGCACTATATGATGTAGCATCAAAGTCAGGTGACGGGGATGTGAAGATAACAAAGTAAGTCGCGGGGAAGGTAGCGTTGGATAAGTGAAGTACTCGAGAATAAGTTAGAGTGTGATTCTTCGCTATAGCACTTTTTCTCACACGTTTTTCGCTTAAAATCACAAGCTTCACTGCGCCTAATATGTTATGTTCTTATCTCCCGTTATTCCACCACTCTGCTAGCAAGCAATGTTTTCTTCTTCATAAGTTTCTTTTGCTTCATAGTATTCATGAGTGGATCAACGCCATTACTAAGCATCCTGTGAATATGCTCAAAAATTGTGATCCTCTTCCATTGAGAAACATGCACTCACACAAGAGGATATGGACACATCTGATAACAGATGAGAGGAGCTTACAAACTTATGTCAACCTACTATATGTTATTGTCTGCTATTATAAGAAATTCTATTCTCTTTGACAGCATTTGATAAGATATTAACTGATTAACATGAATGCAATTAGATTATCTACTTATTGTATTCAAGCTGTTAATATATTGAACACATTACACTCACTCCATGATGCTTTGTTAATTGTGACTACTTAAACATGATGTTACACTGAACGCTGATTGACATCGAATGGATGATTAATTTAAACAAACCTATCAAGCTTATTTACTCTGTTCTTGGAATTAGTAGAGTGGCTATACAATTATTTTTTACTTGCAGTCTGATATACATATGTAGTAGATTACTACTTACACAAGTGTGCATATGAATTGTCTGCTTCCTTGCTTTCAACATGTGCTTTCATAATTTTTATTCCAATGGATCGAGGAAATTGACACAACTACTCAACACCTAGTAGTACCTTTAAGCCTCTCCCTTACTCGTTGAACACAAAGATTTGACTACGCGTAGGCGTTGAAGAGAACCGAAAGGGCGGCGTCTGTGCATAGAGGCCAGTGCGATCGTGACGACATCACATATTGAAGTGTAACAAGAAATGTCGGTGGCCAATGCCAAACAGGCTGTGAGAATTTCATAGTGCTGATCCTTTTTTTTTGATAATAATATCTCTTCACACGGCATTCTTAGATGTTATTGAGAGAACTAGTCAACTGTCATCTGACTTATAACAAACCGGGTATACGCCGAAAGGCGCGACTCAACAACGGGACACTTTAGATATAGTTCTGGCCTGACTTATCATACTCCTTTTCAAATAAAATCTGAATTCCTAGCATGAATTCAGCATTTCAATGTTTCACTTAAGAGAACCTAGAGAGGTAGTCCATAATACATGATCATTATACCAGTCTTCCTCATACACATTGGCCTTATTTGCTGGACAGGTGCCTCTCTTCCTCAATCATCTATATGAAATTACCTTTGTATTTCGGTGAACATACTTTAGGGATGTCCGTAGAATATAATACATCTTTGAGGCTTGGGATGATAATACATTGAGTTTTCTGGCCTTCTGTGTGACCTCAATATAAAGGATTAATAATATTGTGATACTCTTTCCTGTACATGCTATGTTTCGAAGACATCATGACTTGTAGAGACAGAGGTATAATGTTTCCTTAAGTAATAGATAAGAAACTACCGATGAATTATCACCTCACATTATGATCTTTTGTTAAAAAATAAAAAATATTTCATAACTGCCCTTACGTAAAATAAATGAGGGAAATCCTGTTCTACATGGAGAATATCTATTATTTTTCTGCCGAAATAAGGGCTCCTCCCAGGAACTATTATTCTACTTTGTAAGTTGGTAGAGATAAAAGAAAGAACAAAAGTCAAATTGAGGAGGAGATTAAAATAACTTCACTCTAATGTAAGGATCTTATGTATCAACCAACCTCTCCTGAGCGAACTTTATTTTTAATGTCTCCATCATCATAGCTTGCCGTTGTTTGGAGGCTGGGGAGAGAGAGTTACGAGCCTCGAGATAATGTCGCTATGTGATATACTATATCAATGGAAGAGATGACCAGAAAATCGGATGAACTTGCGTATAAAAAATAACCTTGATCAATGACCTAGTACGAGCAGTTATGCTAGCATAGGGGCCCTCCATTTCTGGCGATTTAATTAGAGATAGTGATGTATATGCAATAAGGCTATGAATGTCATGACAGAAAAATTTTCCATATAAAGTACCAAGTGATCGAAACATTTCTGAAGGATTAGGATTTGCCACCTATTTCTTCATTGCTACGACAGAAGCTCATGCCAAATCCCTTGTGCAGTTTTAGGGTGTTGGTCTTAATGAAAGGACAACGTAACCTATTGGACCTTATTTTTATTATTTATTTAAGCCGAATGGCGCCATGTCTTTTGTCTGTAAAATTGCAAAAAAACAATAGGGCCCATGGCCCCCATATATTAGGACTCTTCCTTAATCTTAGGACTTGGGATTGGCTTTCTTCGGTCTCTTATATGCTTACCTGTTATGTGTTTTAAAGCCCAATTCTGAAAGAGTCTAAAAACTAGTTCCACTGTATGGTTGATTATCCCATTTGGACTTTTCCCAAGCTATACACACTAGGTTTGTTCTGATATTTTTCTTCTGTGCTTTGCTTACTTCTTTTTCCTTTCTTCGTGATTGCATAATTTTGGAAGTGGAGGACTATTCAATCTCTTCTTCCTCCCTTCCCTCTTCATCGTCCTTCTCTCATACTCTCTCTCTCTCTCTTTGATTACTTGAAAGGTACCTTGAACCAAAACACATAGTAACGTCATAAATATATGAGATACTGAACATGCATGCTTTTGTTTGGCTTAGTTATACAATCTACAGAGAAAATCAATAATTTTTTATTGGGGAAAATTTTCAGAGAGCTGGCTGGCTGCACTAAACAAGTTCATTAGGTTCACTGCGGAGTGTACATTTTTTTTCTTATTTTTGGACCATCCAAGTATGTGGGAACATATTCTAATCTTGCATCATGCACATTTTTGCATTTGTGCAGTCTGCAACAATTTGGGAGGTAAAACATTTATCTCCACCGGAAAACCGGGCAAGGAAATCTTGACAAAACTCCTGATCTGGCCACACCCTGATCTTTTTCAAACAATTTTGCGCCTGAAATGATTTTGCTCCGTTGATGGAAAATGGTGGGTTTCTGCGTAAGGAGTTATTCTAGAGAGTGTCTAGACAAGCGCTTAGAATAAGGTGGCTTTTCCTAAAAAGTCAAGATACTATCCAACCAGATATCTACTATTCATTTAATGTCTAATGCATTCATTTTTCTTTCTTGAGGTAACTCTTCATTTGCACAAATGAGGGAAAGAAGGAACCTGGCATTAAGAACTAATTTACACATGGTCGTCCTCCACTGATTTCTCTGTCATTAAAAATAAAAGTGATTTTCCGAGTTAACAGAAAGCATATATTGATGTCACTCAAAATAGCGAGAATTTCAGATACAGAACTGATTGGTAGCTTATATAAGTCTAGATTAGGCATGAAGAGTGTAACCATACAGGATGAGACGGGAGCTGATGGGAGACAACTAGACTCATTTCCCCTACGACAGCTCGAGCAGCATGGGTCTTTGTTACATGTTGATCGGAAGTGTATCTCGCTTGGATAACCCTCGAACATGCAAATCATTACCTGTCATCGGAATGGCACATGCTTCCGTTTGAACACCAACCCAACATGATAACGTAACTCACCCAGGAGACAGAAACATTAATTAGGTGTCAAGCTATGAGCGCTGGGAAGTATCAAGACAAACATCAACTGGTAGAGGTATTCCCAGTTATTATAGGGATGGAAAAATTTCCACATCGAGTGATGGTCCTCCACCAATTAGAATTACACTTCTATAAAATTCAATTACTAAGCGGCTATCCATCTTCATACATTGTAAAGAAGACTGGTGGCATTGAGGAGTTTATTGTTAGACCCAATCTAATTTATAGCTAACCAATACATATGACGTTTTTCTTTGATAATATAGTTTTCTAAAATAAAAGTCAGACAACTCTCTTTCTATCTCTGTTACATGTTAATTTTATATTATTGATACTATCGCGAGCAAATACAATTCAGAAAACTTAAATTAATGTTGTCAGCAAATTTTTTAATAGCAACATCTTTATTTTCTACTCTCTAAGAAACTCAGATAACACACAAAACAGACTCTCAAGGAAGTTTTTATTACTATTGTAGCCAATGAAAATAATAAATAACATAATGATTTAATTATGTACCAAGTGAGGTTTTTTAAAAGGCAAACACAAATATAAAAAAAATGGAGCAAAATGATATTCTATAAACATCAGTGCGATTTATATTTTTTTTTTTCATTTTCCCTTATTTTTTTAATTTATATTACATAGTAATCAGTTACAACTGCATACTTTAAATAACTTAGCGAGTGATACTGTAGAATCTATCCAAAAAATTTTCATCTGTAAAAAAACGAACTTCTGAAAAAGACAGTTAGAAGGCAAATTCATTCAAAAAATTTTCGAAAATAAAATAATATATCAATTATCGTATTATAATTAATTAAACCAAGTTTATGATTATACAGGTCTATTAAATGAAAATGACCAGAATGTAAGATGCCCCGATAAAATTTGCTCCATTCAAAACAAATAGAGAAACTTGAATAGCCCAGGTGAAGTGAAAGTGTGTAAGCCATAGTCGATGACTAACTACTAATCTATCGATATAGATTTTTCAAATGCTGCTTGCTGTAGCACAAAAATTAGCCATCTCGTGGCTAAAAAAGTAGAGCGATATGGCAGGCTTCTCGTTTAAGTTTCTAGATTGGTTGCAGTAAAAACCAGCATTGATGAATAAAAAAGTTGGAAAAGACCACTACAAATCAGAGTAATGAAGTGAGAAGTATGGTAACATTTGTTTTGTCAATATTAAAACCATACAGCGAGATAATCCAAATAGAAATTGAATACAGTGAATCTGTAAAACTACTTCACTGGGCATGAAACTGATATAACTTACTCATCTCAACTGCAGCACTTCATGTATTACAACGATCGCTTCATGGAAAGGATTTTCAACTTCTTCACTATGTTTATCGGGCAACAAACCTATGGTTCATGACAAACCGCCCCACTAGCACACAAATACCTGAGGAAGGAAGGATTAACAGGAGAACCGTTGAATTCTAAAGCCAAAACAGAGCAAAAATCAGATCAACTAATTAAAAAAAAAACAGGCCGGAAAAAGGCCCAAGAAAATAACAAAATGGATTCTTAAGAAGCCTCATATTACTGACGATTAATTATCTCATATAAACATAAATAAAAAAAACAACATTGTAAACTTGTTCACGTGGGTTTAAAGACCTTGATTTCCTGAACACCACCCATTGACGCATAGTTCAGGATTGCGTGCTTTCCCAGTAACTAGAAGCGGGAGGGGTGGAGAATAGGGCTTGATATATGGAATAGGAGGAAGTGGGTAAACGCTTGATTTTTTTCAACTGGACTGTTTCAATGGCTCTTACTCGAAGTTAGGGTTATTCTATTGTCTTGAAGTTACTTCACCCAACTCTCATCCTTTTACTCGCCATGATGGAAAGCGAACCTTATCCTGGTTGAAGTTGTGGAAGTAGCGCCCCAATTAATCATAAGTGGCTAGACACACATTATATGATGTAAGTGCAGCTATTATAGTGATCCGAACCAGAAGTACTTGATGAGGGAGGTCCTGCCGAGTCCTAAACCGTGTTAGCCCTTCTCTGTCACAGAGGGATGTCAATCTGTTTATACCACATGAACTGCCATTCTAAAGATATTTAAAAAGAAAGAGAAAAAACAAAAAAAACATAAAAAGCCACTGGGCTTAAGCTTAGAAAAATTAAAAAATGTCTATTTAGGTTGGACACGACAGGACACCCAGAAGGATGCTCCAACTGCAGCATATTTTTCATCACAATGAATCTACCTAGTCCATCTGGATTTCTAAATCGGAAAAGTTGATTCGGGTAAATCAGTTTCTTACATTGGAGCCACAGGGCAAATCATGCAAGACCAATTGGTTGAGGAGAAAAAACAATTATGAATTTCTGATTAGGTGGTAAACGTCTCGCTGGACTATGACTCCAATTCCACCAGAATGAGGTGGACAGGCACAAAATAGTCTAAGATTATTGCCACAAAACTGATGAGACCCCATATCGAGGTGTAGTTATGATGCAGCGTTAGCAAGTACCAAAAGCAGCAACGCTAAAAAACAAACATATTATGTTGATGTACCAACTGTGCCATTATGTGTAAAAGAACCCTGGGCCTCTTACCCTCTGATCAAACTTTTTCAAGCTTTAGGCAACTACCTACAGGAGCATTATTTAACTAATCTTAATGACCTGCTCATCCGAAAGGAATGTGTGTCCCTCTAATATGTCTTACAATTACCATATTAATGTTCTTCCCATCTAGTTTTATTCATTTTCCTCATCCAATTTTCAGGCCCTTTGGCTCTCCTCCCTCCTATTTTGGTGTATTTTGCAGACTTCAGGGTTATCGATCAATATGTTAAGGTGTAACCCAGCAAGCCATATTTGTTGGATCAATGTTTTGAATAGCTGACGTTGCCACCTGATGGCAAGGTGGATTTAAGTAAGGAAATAGCTCAGTATTTACCAGGGAAACCTTCATAGTTCCGCGAATTTACATATGAGACAATTACACATTGAAGCTGAAAATCTAGCCATAATCAACTAACCACATGTTTAATAAAACGAGTGCTGAAAGGCCCGAGACGAGAGAACATGTATCTGACAAATAAAATATATGGGTATGAATAACACACAGTTAGAATGTCTGATGTGTCTTCAATCTAATAATTTAATAATCAAACGATACATAACTTGACTAAAAAAATAAAAAAAACATATTACATACACAGATTATGGGAACTAAGTTTTCTTTAAGAATCTTATGAGCGCAAATAGTAATTTCTTATACATCACTTCTATTTCACCATATATCTCTCCAAGGACGATATGATGGTTCTCAGTTTTCTAACCTACAAAGAGTTTGGGTGGATGAAATATTCAAGAGCTATTATCCATATATAAATGTAAACTTATAATAGATGTAAACGAATAAGAGTGCCTATGGTTAAAACCCTTATGCTTCAAAATTTTATCTTATGTTTTTTTTCATGAGAAATTTTCCTGGCTTATTCCTCACATTAGAAGTTTATTTCGCTAATGGCCTAAAACTCCAGATTTATGTGTATAACATCTTCAGACTCTTTTAATGCTATTAGCACATAAATGTTGGGTTATTTTTTAATATTCCTTCTCAAAAATCTTTAATCTAAATTCATAAATTGTTGTCAATAATTAGTTTTGTCCTAATTAAGCTAAGTAAATGCCTACTTAACACCACCGCATTCTTAAGAGTATATCAACAAGATTTCATGCTATATAAGTCATCAATATACACATTGCAATAATTTCTAATCCCACCAAAAAGTAAATTTGGTTTTTGAATTCTGATGAAATGCATGGACAGAGATAGGTGTATGGAGGCCTGCAGTCATAAACTGTCTAATGCACTTCATGTCAAGCCATGTAGGGAGTCTTAATATAGCAATATTTTCTGCTTAATAAAATGCGATTGTAACCACATGCATCCATTCGAGACCTTGAATATACATAGAATTCTAAGAGATCAATATGATATGATGGAAAAACATAATAGATCTCAAATAAAAACAATAATATATTGAAGGTTTTGTACTACTATGGTCTTTTAAGAGAGATGTAAAAAGTTAACTTCACTTCTAGAGATCCCTCATAATATAAGACTATCATTATACCGCCCAGAAAGGAGTGTACTTCTCCACATGAGACATGCATAATGGTTGTTATTTACAACAACATGCCATAGAATGCTATTCAGTCATTCTGAACTGAGGCAAAATACTCACATCTAGTCATCTGATTAAGAAACAAAAAGTATTTCCTAAATATTCGGCGCTCCATGGATGAAAGTGATTTTAAATCCAGTGAAAATGATGCTTACTATACAGGCGGCAATCCTACTGCAAAAACATTGTTGCGGGAGGAACAAATATGATACTGATCATTGGTGGAGAAGTTCTTGTACTCTAATAGAGAGATAATCACTCTTTCTAGGTTCTGCTACTAATCGTTTTGTGTATATTATTATGTTCTTTATTGAGCTCTTTCGGGCTAATTATTTTTCATGACATGCAAATGCATCGGAAGTACAGCATATATTGCCATTTCCAATAATAACTGATTGACATACCATTGTATACCATGTACGAGTATATTGAGATAGCCTTTACATTTTCAGGTGTTTGGACTACAGGTCCCAAAGAATACATGCTATGATTACTATATAAGATGCTAATGCGAAAATTTAACTCTGCACCCCAACAAATTTATTGGTGCATTACCAACTGTGCATATTGTAAAAGAGAGCTCCTGGTGTCCTCTTCCAAACCTCTCTGACAAAATCTCTATTCAAAGTCTATATGCATTCCTCACATTATATTTGCCTTGGGATCGCTTATACTATCATCTTTCATACTAGGGATCATCATGAAATGGGTCACCTAATCTTAGGCAAAACTCGAGAAATACTTAGACTCAACTAATATTGTTTCTTATCTCGATCACAAGTAATCGTGCTGCTTATTGTTCTTGTGAACATTAATTATTCATTAAAAATAGATATCACAATTTTTAGGTACTTATGCCCTCTCAATGTGTCTCACATCAGTTTATTCATTTTCCTTCTATTTATAATTATTATCCAGGCCCTTTGCTCTGTGCACCTATTTAACCGTGCTCTCTACATTTTGTGTTATTTTGTTGTTGCCTTCTTCTAGATGAGAGAAATTATAATTTTTAAGGTACTTTGAAATGTTAAGGGTAACCCAGCGCCAATTAGAGTTCATGGAATATCATTATGGATTGGCCTCTTGAATACAAGCTGAAATGCTACCAATAGTCTATGGTGGATCAAGGTTTTATTAGTATTGAGACTTGCTTTGAGTTGGGGTATGTAAATTAATCATTTAAAGCTACATGTCTACCATTCAAAGCTTATCTTATGCGGAACCATAATCTATGTATATATCATTTTGTTAACTATCTATAGGGACATCAATTCGTGTTGGAGTATTTGTAGTCGGGTATGGGGTTTGACTTTGTCACTATTCTTTATAATCAAAATGGAAATTTGATATCCATCTAGCAACTAATTTAGATTTTCGACACAGAGCATTCTGCAATGAATGATCACGTCAATCTCGAACCATACGTGAGAGTTCACATTGATCTTAACCAGATGAAAAGAACCATCTCAGAATATATGTATCTACGAGACATGACGGAGAATGAGACATATTAACCTAAAAATTATTGTCTACATGTAGATAAAACCTCATCATCTTACTTGAAACTAATAAAAATCTTGAAAGTTGTATTGATAATACATGTTAGCGTCAGTACGAATACCGCCAAAGAATAACGACAAGGCAGCTGCCAACCAATATAGACTTCCTATTCTTTGAACTTATTCATGAGAAATTGATAAGAGTCCTACATCTGCAATAAATTGCAGGATACCTAGGGATTTTTCTGTGGGCAGTGAAATCTAATATACACTTGTATTTGATATGCCTCAAAGTTGACTTTATATTTGAGCCTTTGTATAACCTTAGTGGATGACTTAAATAAAGAACTACGTGCGTAAGACACTACGACATCCTAATTGGCAACCACATACCCTGCCAGTCTTTACGAATTTTCCCTCAAATAATTTAAAACGAGGAGTGTATCCAAACACGACGTCATAGAAGGGTTTTTCTCCAATATCAGGTAAGGTCTTCCGGCAAAACTTTGAAATATAGACTGAGAGAGGAATCCAAAAGCCCTCCCTTTTACGACAGAACTTTGTGACCAGAAAAGGGTAATGTAGCTTTTATTAGTAAAAACCTGAAAGAAGTAGCAAAAAAGGGACATAATGTACTATATAAAAAAAAAATAGTCAATTATTTGGATTCTAATGCCAATTGGGGTTCATCAGTAACCAGGGAGAATCAAGAGACAATGATCCTATTTCTCAAAGTCGAAATTACATATATGAGTTTAATAAAAAAAAAATAAAAAAATACAAATATAAATGAAAAGAAGGTTAGGGGTTTGCCCAGATTTGTTTAAGGTATTGGCCATTATGATATTATATTTTTTTACTTATACACATTTATTTTATTTATTTCCTCTATCTATATAACTATTATAATTCTATTTCTTCATTTCACATAAAAAATGTTATATAATCTCCAAAAAAATGAAAAAGTATATTCTCTGAAGCATAAACACCCTTTTCATATCTAAATTATATATGATAGTATAAAATTATGATAATATACAACACTTCACTTGGCGTAAACAATGAATCGTAAACAGCGGTAACCATGGAGTTTTTATATAATCCCTAATTATTCCTTTCTTTTTTTTACTCCAATATATTGAGAGTATTTTTTAAACTAAAAAGGTCAGGTAGAGAGGAGAAGGAAAAGACAAAATACACATAGGAAAAGAGATACAGAGAAAAGCATAAGGAAATAAGCAATCACAATCAATTCTTGCGGTCATTGGGAACTATTTCGTCTAAAACAAATACTCCTATAGTCACAAAAAAACACAATCACAACCCGTGGCTCTTAAATTCCTAAATGAATATTCATATGAGAAAGTAGCATCAAAAACACTAGACACATGAAAATTCTGCACTAACTAACTATTCGCTGAATGTCCAAAATAGCTAATATCACCATCAATGATTTCAATACATATTGTTTTTATGTCTAACCATCATTTGAAAAGATTGGGAGTGATTTGTCTTTTGAAAAATTCAATTAAACAGATAATTGTAAAACAGAGACACCGCAAGAGAGAAAATACCTCCACATATCACTAATCTCAATAAAAATAATAATTATAACACCATATCAGAAATGACTTCTAGAAATTAATTTTCACATATAACAAGAGATAATTGAATCGAGACCAAAAACACAGATATAGAAAAAATATACCTATACAAGAAAGAATCACTAATTTAGACAACCCATCAAATAATTCAGATAAATCATTTAAAACAAACTCATATAATATTGAACGAAATCACATAACATCATAATATTCATTAAATTTAAGGAATGAGCTAGAAGTTTTGTGGAAACCTGCTGCAACGCGGCCTTTATGTTATATATCATAAATCTTTTAAGAAACCTCCATTCTTGCCAAAGCTATTCAATTATTGCATGTGCGCAAACCTATAAATCTACCTATCAGCACTACGAGCTTCGTAATAACTCAAAAGTTTACATAACCACCTTGTGTCCTTTGAGAAATAATAATGAACATCAGTACAAAAATTTATAAATTATTGTTACTAACGCTGCATTCACATCAAGGATTTTATACAAATGAAAACCTTCCTCTTTGCTATATGACAGAGAGTGCGGCTAGGAAATTTCGTCGATGAGGATCCTTCAGTGATTACACGTGCTCTACTGTCATGAGGTTAAGACCCAGTTATTAAGGTTACATAATGAATGTCTTTTGGAATCCTCTAATGTGGGTCGCATCAAGCAAAAATATACATACATATCTGTGAATAAATTAGGAAGCATCTGAGATACTCATTTTATGGATAATCAAATATACAATCGATCTGGATATTTGACACAAATATCGAAAAAACTAATATAATAATGTCACGCAAACAATAGAATAATAATAGGAATATAAGATATTAAGAATTAAAATAAAATATTTCAAAGATTATTTTGTTAATATATATATATATATATTTGGTCCAATTTTTGGACCCCAAGGTAGAATCATAATCTTTTAATTGTATCTTTTTACATGATAAAAAGTATATATATATTGAAATTTTTTTTTATTAAATATATGGAACGATGTTCACTAAATATTAAGAAATTGGTGTTTGTAAAAGACCCCATTTTTTAGTAAGTTATTAAAAAATAGATTTTGAAAAATTAATTTGTTTTCAATGAACACATTTTTTAATTTGTAAGCTCAAATATTTATAATAAATATATTTTCAATACATAAGTTATTTATTAATATAAAATTTTATTTATTGACATTTGATATGTAAAATTTTTTTAAATAATGTCTCTCCATATTCAAAATTTATATTTTATAATCACACTGAATGGGGGTCATATTTTTTTATCCCTAAAATATTATATTTTTTTTTATATATTTTAGTGATAATTTAGTACTATTTGAATAAACCTATAATAATATAATAGAGAGATATACACTTTTTAAAATTTGAAATCTTTAAGACTTGTATAATTTTTTTTTAATATTTTTTTGTTTGGTACAACAAATTAATATAGGATATGAAAAATGAATATTTTTGATTTCATTCATAATATTTGTTACGATGAAAATGAATTTTGATGATTCTAATTAATAATAATGTAAATTTGAATGAAACTTAAGAATAAAAATTATAGATATATATTACTTATATAACCTTTAAAGAAATTATGGTTTCTTAATATTTTTCAATTTTGGTATTAAATGTTTTTAAATGAATTATAATATTAGGAATAATGAACTGAAAAGAAATAATTAATAATAATAGTCTTTATAAAAATATAATAAGATAATTATATTAATATTATTAATAATAAAAAATAAAAAGAATTTTTTTAAATTTTTCATTTAAAAAATTTTGAGAAAGTTGACAATATTTTTTTTGTTAGAAAACAAAGATAATTAGGACTAACCAAAAATTTATGTCATATTAGTGGACAGATAGCAATTAGGATTTGATGATGAATTAAGGGTTTAAATAGTAATTTTAAATTTTTTTATTAATCATTCTACATTGTAAAATTCTGAAGAAATATTTAAAAAAAAATTGGGATAAATGGAAATTTGTTTAAACATTCAAAAAATATCTGAAATATTGGTTAGTGGACTCGAGAAAATTAAATTTTTTCCCTTTATCCTACCATTTCATTTTCAATTGTTATCGGTATCAATTTATCTAAAAACAGGATATTGATTGAGATAAATCTGAGAAAGGGAATGCGCGACATTCCAGATATTTTAATCTTGGATGTCAGTGGAAGCATTATAAATTTAAATCATATAGGCAATTTGATGCAGACAGCTTGAACTCACTCTGTCTCAGGCATCGAAAATCTATTCCCTAGTGATCAATCCTCATAGTGGACTAAGTGCCCAATAACTCCTTATAAGTTTTAGTGAGGAAAAAATGCAAGTATTTCTACAAATCTCAGCTGCTGCTCAGATCAGGTATGCTTAGAATTTTGTTTTTTTGGGTTTTTATTCAACTCTCTTTACAAATGTCAAAGATGATTCTTTACAAAATGTCTTCATTCTGGTTCTTTCTCTTCGTTCAAATAATAATTCACATAATAGGCTACAAGGTAAGGTGGCACTAAAAAATAATCTACAGCGTGTTGGGTCCGCTTAGTGGATCGGGGAAAGTACTCTAAGACTCTTCTCACTAGAACATGGTTTGGAAAATCATCTATATATTCGTTGTAGATATCATCTTAGAGCATGAGCACTTCTCCAAACCATTTTACAACTTTAGGCCTCTATGTCTATGCTACAAGACAATAATTAAGTCCTTAACTCAGCTTTCATATGTCGAGTTTAAAAATGTCAATCATAAGAGCACCGTGATCCTTTAAATATCATCATAGAAAGGAAATTCGAAATACATTGTCTACGTGTGCAACCCTATGTACATGATTTTAAAATAGTTGGTTTACTTCACTATTTGGAAATAAAAATTCATAAAAAAAACTTAGTCAACAATGCATGGCATTAATGCTGTGTAAAGTAAAGTGAGAAAGGCAAAACACACATCAACTACTATCTGATAAGACGTACCAATAAACTCAAGATCTCTTGCGCAGCCTGCACCAGAAATAGGACCACCTTATGATATTGAGATTTCTTGAAGTATTTTAATTTTTTCTTGTAATATTGAAAAAGCATAAAAACAAATCATTGCTCGAACTGTGAGGGAGTTAGAATTATAAAAATATTTTCTAATTTTTTACTGAGTTAATCCAGGTTCATTTCGACGTCTTATCTGAGAATGATTTTTGTTTAGAGTTTTGAATTTTTAAAGAGGAATTATAACTTCCACTAGAAGATTAATGTCACTCTCTTCATTTCTTGTGATAAGTGAACTACTTTTGCCTTTTATGTCTTCTCAATAGAGACGCTTACCAACTCTCTTCACATCTTATACCTGTGTCTAAAATCCAAGAGCTGGTAATGCAGCATAATTCTAACGCCAGCTGATTGGTTCGTATTCACCAGATTAACCTACAGGAGAGTGGTGCAATCTCATGCTTACACTGTTTCGAAAGCTCATCTCATTGTTTACATCTACAACTAACGCTTTAAGTCACCCACTGTGTTGGATCTGTGTTTTTGACAATAGTTACATATAAAGAATAGCACAATGTATCGATAGATTTGAGTTATTTTAATTTATTACCTCAAAATTGTTCAAAACTATGTTTAGGTTAGGCCATTTATTTTCTGTTGCCGGAAAACACACACTAGCAAGGACTAAGATATTGGCACGTAATCACCAGTGTGTGGAATAGTCGATGAATAGTCTGTATAGTACACGAGGTGTATACTTTGTACAAGAGTTTCTAACCATTAAAGGAAAGGTTCTTAACGTTACTTGAAAAAAACCAGTAATTTTTAAAAATAAGGAACTATGCAAAATTAGTCCATAGCTACTTTGCTAATATTAATAAACAGGTTAGTATTGAATCTACTATTAGTAGAGTGGTGCATAATAATTATATATTTTCAAATTAATTATTTATTAGTATGTATTTTATTCTATTGGTTTACCTTGAGAGATAGAATAGTAAATTCTATACTTATTTATCTCGATACGTGTATATTCAGCAATTGATTGATATATTGCAATTCCTATTCAACGGCTCAATGTCACAAAAGATACTTCAAATGTTTTAAACCGCTATCCCCATGGGCTATAGGGATATGGTGTGGTTCACAGTTAAAGACATTGCTAGAATGGTTAAATTTGGTTTCTGTTCATACTGAGTGAACAAACCCTAACCCGCTTAGCTTACCAAGTGGAATTGGTGTGAATGGCTAGTAGTTATTGTAATGCCTCTTTTAGAGATGCGCAAGGTGTTCCTTATCATATCTATATTAACTATTGCCTCGTATTATGAGAGATTGGAAAGTGTTGGGTGTTCTAGAACCTTCAATATCTTGTATCATACGCGAACATATATGAGTGAGACCAGTAGAGACTGAAATGTAAGCTTTTCTAAAGAATTATTGTTGAAAGTGCTCTCAGCAATCAACAAGCAGCAACCCTTCAAGGTTTAATTGCATAAGAATATAATACCTAAAATTATTATCAAAATTTCTATAATTTTCCTTAAAGACCTTGGTTAAATGTGTACATATCACTAGGAGGTCTAAAGATCTCGATACACGAGTCGCAAAGCATCATTAACTATCAAAAGAGAAGTCAAGTATTAAGTATGAAGTCTTTTTCCAACACCATCCTTAATATATAACTTTCTACCTTAGAGAGTCATAAACTACACACTAAGTAATCTAATGTTTATCTTTAGTTTTCCTATTTCTTTAAATGTTGCCTACTGGGGTTCTCATCAATATTGATAAGCTTAACCAAATCGCGTGCATCTATAGCCTAGCAATGAACCTCCATGGACACCCACGTATCAATGGAGGGAAGGCTGATTAGCAACTTCAGGCAAGGGTGAGTTGGATCATACTTTCCTAAGTCTATGAACGCGAGCATGAGAATAGGAGAAAAAGGCAACTCACGTGAATCAAGCTAAACTCCATTTCTTTGAGATGCATTAATCGAAATGATATAGAAAGGCAGAAATTTAAGCAAACATACCATTGTTTCTTTTATTTATTATTCTATTAAAAAAAAATATTCTACAGTAAAAAAACTAAAGAATAAAAATTCAAAGAATATATTTATAGGAACAAAAACCAGATGGAAGGGGACTACCAATAAAAGAAAGTTCAAGAAATGATTTAAAAAACGGAAAAAAAAGCAAAATCACATAAGTATTATGAGTAATACTCAAACTCTTTTATTCATAGTCAATGAGCTTTTGTGGTAGATATTTCAAGACCACTATATAGTAGCGTGAGTCTAATTTATTGGTTGTCTCTTTTCAACGGGGCAGGTCACAACTTATACGCCCAAAGTTTGGACTTTCTTATCAGTCTCTAAACAGACCCCAAGTTCGACACACAAGCATAGTAATGCAATTTTATAAAATGTTAATCTTTTAAAAATAGTTTAGTTCTACCCAATTAATCTTATGCTCAATTGAAAATACCCTAAAAGTCAAATTTATGGCCATCATTGGGAGGGATCACTATGAGACTTTATTCTTGAGCTGTCTATATATGAATCTTATCTCCTTGCTGATGATCAGCCATGTACTCTACCATCCTAGTATATTTAATTGAGTGAGACACCAACAATAAACATCAATAAATTTCCGTGATGTCTAAGAACATTGAAATGAAATGAATATATTAATCCCCTACTCCTAAAATGAGATAAACTAAGCAACCTACAATTCAGTCAAACTAGCC